>PVJA010014176.1:0-47956 GCA_004027025.1 Myocastor coypus
GGGCCAGGCCCTGGGGTCACACGCATGGCTGTGACCTTATGGGCAGCAGGGCTTAAGAGTTGCGATGGCTGAAGTTGCTTCCTGCCAGTGCCTGTCCCCTGCAAGAGACTGAACCTCAGAAGGTGGTGACCAGCCGGGAGTGGACCAGGCTCAGGGGGATTCCGCTTTCTCCCTGTCTGTGGTGCTGGAGCAGACCCTGGGTGGAGAGGGCCCTGTTGGTGTGCCAGAAGACGGCCCAAGCTGACACCAGACCCTCTCACACCTGCTCTCTCTCTCTCTCTCTTTCACTCTCTCACACACACACCATACCCATGTGCAACCATGTGCACTCCCACACCCACACCCACACCCACATTTGCATGCACACACACACACACACACACACACATACACACACACATGCTCGCTTTCATGATGCAGGCTGTGCCTGGCATGGAGCAGGGCCTGGGCCCCCTGGACCTCCTTCTGCTCCTCTCGATCCTCTCTCTCTCACCCAGACCCACCCCTGTGCCTCCGCGGGCCCAGGTGGTCAGGGCTGCACAGCCTTGTTCAGCCCTGGGTGAGGTCACTGACCTGTCCCTGCAAGGGACATGGTAAACGCTGCTGCTGCCATGCTAATGATGCAGGTTTAGCTCTCTTAAAATAGTTATAGATCAATAAATTATAGGGTGAATTATGAAGCAAGTGTATAATGGCATTTACTGCCGTGCTTCTGTAAGCACTGAAGAGATAACTGATGTCGTGCATGCTGCTTTGCGCTTCCGTCTTTCTGTAACTGCCCTGATGGTGCTGGTCATAGCGTGGAGTGTGGTGGGCTGGTGGCTCCTGCAGGCTCCTGCTACGGTCACCGGGCCAGATCCCCAGGGCTCAGCAGTCATTGGCTCCAGCACTGACCCTGCACCTGGGGGAATGTTCTGGAGAGGAAGGCCCTGGCCCAGGTGTCACCTGGCGCAGTGAGTGTGGTGACGTGGGGCTCTTGTGGAGCAAGCCAGGCTGTGGTAGCCCATGCCCAGGACAGTTACAGAAGTCACCGACAGCTGAGCGGGTCTGACGGGAGGCTGGAGTCAGTCAGGATGGGGTCCGAGTGGCCGGTGGCTGCTGTGCGTCACCAGGATGCCCTTGTAGGGTGCTGGCCCTGCTCGCTGTGTCGCTGCTGGCTGGCTTCCGGCCCGGTGCTGCTGCTGTTGGACCAGCTGGGGGCTATCCAACACTTGGGAAGCAGCAGCCCTCTTGCCGCTGAGATCTCTGCATTTGACCTCCTCCATTATTCTGAAGAGTAAAAGTGTTTCTTTGCGTTTTTTTTTTCTTCCGGTAGTTCTCGTTTGTGGTGCAGAGGGGGTGGGCCCCCAAAGCGCTTGGTCTTCCCTTCCTCTCCCTTCCTCTCCCTCCTCCGTCTCTGGCTCCCTTCCCATGGGCTAGTGGCCTCTCTCTCTTTCTAATTTCTGTCATTTATCTTGTATTTTGTTGGTTTTCTTAAATTATCTAGGCTCTCGGTTTCCCATAGACAAGAAGCCATGAGCAAACACACCGGCCTGTCTTATTTCTCTCAGCGTTACGGTCTCAAAGCATGCTCACACCAGCAGGGTGGATGCCTTCAGAAGTGCGTGGCCCGGCCTCAGTCTGGTGACCAGGTGGGCTGGAGCTGCGCCCTGCCTGGCCCTGACGCCCGGAGGTCCTGAAACACTCACTTGCATGGAGGAGCGGGTGTTTGCTGCTGTGAGCGCACAGCAGCGGGCGTCTTCCCTCCCCAAGGAGGGTGCTTGTGGGCGGAACGACGAACGGTTTCCAATTTTCTTTTGGACTGGGCTTGTTTCATCGCGTGAGGATTTCACACGATGAAAGACAGCTGCCCTGCCTTGCGTTTTGCCCGCTCAGGGCTCCTGCTGAGAAAGAAACCTGCGCTTCCCATCCCTGGACTCATGCCTCACGGAGGCAGCAGGTGGCGCCACCTTGCAGGTGCTCCCCAAGTGCCCACTCCCTACAGGACTTCTGCAGGGCATTTGGGCATCATGGCTGCCTGCAGGTGGGTCCCCCAAAGTTGTACATGGTCCAGATTGTGGGTGTGAGGCTCAATGGCTGTCCCATGGACACCCTCTCCAGTTTCCAACCTCCCCTCTAGTTGGAAGGCTTTCCCTCCAAGCTCTTGACTGTCCAGGGAGGCAGGAGCTACATGTTTCCATGTAGGCTGTCCTGAGCAAAGTTCGGGTATTTTTGACTTCTGACACTGCCCTTGTTTTTGGTTGTTCTTCCCTTTGCGCTTTAGAAGAGTGAATTACTAAGAGTAGCTTATACCAAGCAGTTAGCAACTTATTTCCCTAGAGGAACAGACACAGAGCATAATGTTGGATGCAGGTGAGGATGGCTAGTAGAGTCTAGGCTCTCACCCATCAGCCAGGTGAGAAAGTATATTTATCATTTCCATTTGCTCTCACCTCTACCCTCACCAACACTTATGTCTGGGTAGATAATAAAAACATCAGTCATTTGGTATGATGATGTACCTTGGTCTCTCAATATTAAAATTATGAAAGGCCCTCAGGGGTTTGCAATGAACAGCAATGTCTTTAGAGTTTTGACTTGAACTGAAGAGGAACAGCCTAAAAGATGGGCCAGGAAAAGACACCTGCACATGTAGGCGAGCTCTAATTGATGTACCTGAACCCTAAAACACTGTTTATCATCCTGGCTAATGCAGAATAATACGCACCGCGAGTGCTTCAAACATGAAGGGCAGATTCCTTTGTTGAAATTACAGCTTCTCTTGTGTATTCCTCCAGGTTATCCTTTATTTTTATAATACTACTCTCCTACTGAACATGTATTTTGAGATTAACGAGCTATTTTTCTTAGGACAGATGACGTCTGGTCCCTGGGAAGGTGACTGCAGGATGGAGGGGCAGAGGGGCTCTGAGGGCAGGGGCTGTCTCCCTTCCTACAGCTGCCTTGCAGGGATGCAGCCCTGAGGGGCACTTGACAGACACCAGAAAGTGGGTAGCAGGGTGCAGGGCTGTGAAGCACACAGGCCATGGTCTCTGTCTTCCTAAGGTTCACACCCTCCAAAGGGAGTTGGGCCGAATGAACGTGATAAGCACTCTTCCCCAGAGCCTTGTGGGTCTCTTGATTAAGTCCAGTTTCAGGGTTAGCACAGTGACTTTTAGAGAAGGTTCTGGTTGCCACATCACTTTACGGCCATTAAGGACATGAGTCCTGGTAATCGCTGTTTAGTGACGACCACCCCGGGAGGCCCAGCATACGGCAGGGCATTCATGCTGGGAGTGTTGTGTAGGCTACATCCATCTGGCCGCACCCTTGTCAGGCTGTGAGGGCCGCAGCAGCGGCTCTTGTTCCCTAGCTGCCCTGCTGGGAGTCCTTCATCCCGCAGGAAGAAAGCTGTGCCCTTCGCCACCACTGTGTCCGTCCCCTGTGACTAAGTCGGCCCCTCAGGAGCGTTGGCTCATGTGCGCTGGACTTGCGTCTGGGGAGCCTGGCCATGCTGTGTTCTGCATGCTGGGGCCTGGCGATTCCTTCTCACTCAGGACAGGAGGAACCCGGGTCCTGAGCGCCCAGTGCTCACAGGCCCCGAGGAAGTGGCTGCTGGACTGGGAATGGTGAGCAGGTTGGTGTCTCAACTACTTCAACCTTTCAGGACTCAGGGTCTGTGGCTGTCCCTCCTCTGCTTGGGTAGGAGGTGATGGGGACCCCAGAGGGGCTCCCCCATAGGCTGAGGACAGAAAGCTGCATCCAGGCTGCACTCACTGCTTCTCAGGTTTCCAGGGAAAACCCATGGAGCCCGTGGTGGGTGCAGCCACCGCCCCACCCCGTGTCATCACCAAGTCCAGGCACAGGTGTGGAGCTGCAGAGCAATGCACTGCTGCTGCTGCCTGTTTCCGGTGTCCTCGGGTGGGCGGTGTGGGGCTGTGCCCCAGATGAAGACGCCGCAGGCCTCTTCCGTACAG
Organism: Myocastor coypus; assembly: GCA_004027025.1. NCBI lineage: Eukaryota > Metazoa > Chordata > Mammalia > Rodentia > Myocastoridae > Myocastor > Myocastor coypus. Next base: position 3,957 of record PVJA010014176.1, read on the forward strand.
TCTGCCTCCTTCCTGAGAAGCCAAGACCATGGTGGGGATGGGTGCAGTGGCAGGAGGGGAGAGGCTTGGGTGCCAGGGCTGCCCTGCCCACCTGCATGTGCCACCTGGCCCATCCGTGTCCAGGGCTGGGATAGCTTCCTTGGTGGTGGTGAGCCAGAGCTGTCCCCTTGGGCCAGGAGGAGACAGCACAGATATAAGGACCGTGGTGCAGTGGCTGGCTCCCAGGCCGGGAGCATTTCACGCAGCCACTGTGGGCACACGTGGCAATGCCCGCAGAGCCTCAGGACTTCTGGCCCTGCTGTGGCTCAGTCCACACAGCCTGGTCCATGGCCGTACACTGCATTTATCAGCCAAGCTCCGCTGGTCCTCTGCTTGGTGAGCCAGACGGGTCCCTGAGGCCAACGATCTGCTGAGTCTGTAGCCTTTCTCTTCTGCTATCAGTGGCTCCAGCGTCCTGGCTTTCTTTTTTCTTTTCTTTTTTTTTTTGCCTTTTTGAGACAGGGTCTCACTATGCAGTTCAGGCTGGCCTTGAGCTCAGTTTTGTAGCCCAGGCTGGTCTCGAACTCACACCGATCCTCCTGCCTCAGCCTCCCGAGTGCTGGGATTACAGGCGTGAGCCACCACGCCTGGCTGTGGCTTTCTGAACTTCAAGAATTCCAACCATTCCAGGCAGGAAAACCCACTTTAACTCCTGAGCTGCAAACAACGAAGACACCCAGAGCCACTCCGGGCTCTGCAGAGAAGCGCCTGCTGCTGGGCCTTCCCTCTCTAGTACAAAGCATCCAAGGTGACCACTCGCTCACCGAGGGCCACTGGGCCAGCCTGTTCCCTCCCTTTGTCTGCAGCTCAGGAACTCAGTCCCTGGCAGTGTGTTTGTCCTGGCGACTCCATCAGCACAGGGCCTGTATGATTTTTATGCATAGGGCTTTAGTCCATAGAATGAGCCTCTTTATAAATGGGCTTCGAAAATGTAACAGAGGTTGCTTGTGTCTCAGAGACACTAGAGGAATAATAAAATGCAGTCACTGCTAAATTATGTCGCAGGCCGAAGTAGATTTTTATCATTAATTGGATCTAGGCCCTCTGACCTTTTCACAGGAAGCAAACTAAAGGTGTAATAATTTTTATAAAGATGAGCTTTCTGTACTTCCAGTAATTTTTTTTTTAGAACATTGGAATAATTTCTGGACACGGGGTAGACTGTGATTTGACTGTTTTTGAGACCAACAGAGCTCTGACTTCTGTGGTGGTCGCCTTGTGTTTTGCCCCCCAGTCCGGACGTCCAAGGTGAGGGTGACCCAGATGCATGTGCTCACAGAACCCCGCTTGGGACCAGGGCCCGGCGCGTTGTGTCTGATTTCTACTGGCGGGTTTTACCATGGCCTCAGCCAGTATCTTCCCAACAGTACCAAGCCGGACAGGGGCGAGGTACAGGGCCGGGCCAGCCCTGAGGTGCAGACTTGGTGGATCTCTCCTTCAGGGAGACGCTGACTGGGACTCGGGAAGCTCTGAGGTTACAGAGTGCAAGAGGAGGGGAACGCCCAGGAGAGTCCGCAGGGGCTTTGGGGCTCCATAGACTTGGCCAGGGGAGGGGGCTGTGGAGGGCGGCAGGCACTGCCACGTTGGGTTCTGTCCTCTTCAGACACCCGGGGCTCCCCAGTGGCCAAGGCCGTCACCCAAGGTCTGCGCACTGGGAACCAGGCTGGACTTTTCTGAGTTGTATTTGCAAGGTGGTTGACAGAGAGGGCAAACACGGTGTGGCAACTCCCACTCCAGGGTGCACATGGTCAATAGCCCAGGTCCCCTCTTCTGAGCTCAGTGCTGGCAGGCTGCAAGCCTGGGCGAGGTCAGTGCACGAGCCCTGCAGAGGGGACAGCAGGGCCGCCTCTGTGGCAGCTCCGTGGCCTGGCCAGGGCAGCACAGAGCCATCCTTTGTATTCACAGACTTAAAAATAATCAAGTCATTTAGACGTTAGGCACCAACTGACTCTTCATTGCCTTGAGACAAGGGCAGAGACCGCTCCCTTCGGGACAGTGGCAGGGAGCGGTGGAGCGCCAGCTGTGCAGAGCGGGCTTCTCTGTACACACTGGTGTTCAGATGAAGCCATTCCCAGCCAGGGAGCCTCTTGCTGCAGGCCTCCTGTGTGCAGCTGTGGAGAGGGATCCACACCAGGTATGTGACACTAGTAAGTCCAGGCCGGGGGCCGTGGAGAGGAACCACACCAGGTACGTGACACTAGTAAGTCCAGGCCGGGGCCTCGGTGTCAAGGGCTGTGGGCTGGGCAGCAAGGGGCGGGCTGCAAGCCGGAGGGCTTTATTTGAAGCAGAGATGCGTGGTCTTTGAAGTCATTGTGAATGTGACAGGATGGTGCAGCACACTTGTTCTAATGGGAAGCCATAGCACAAATCTGGGACCCACAGGCCAGCCACCAAGACGCAGTTCTGGAGATGCTCTGCTTTCACCAGCAGAACTCCTTGCAGCCCAGCAGAGGAGGACCCCCCGGGACTCCACCCATCTGCTCAGCCTTTTTGCCCAGGACTTTGCCCTGGCAACGGGTTTAGCTGGTGGCATTCCTGACAGATTGGAAATTTCTTTTTCTCTGAGAGGCCAAGGCAAGAGGACCCCAGTGTGGGCAACTTAGCAGTGGGGTGACATCTTGTCTCAGAAATTAAAGAATAAAAAAGGACTGGGAATGGAGCTCCATGCAAGGCCACCAGTATGTGCACGTGCACACACGCGCATGCACACACACACACACACCTGCACACACACACGCCTGCACACACACCTGCATGCACACGTGCATGCTCCAGAAATGCCAGGAGTGTCCATTTGTGTGTGTGCCCCAACAGAAGCTTACTTTAGCCTGGCCCTTCCTCAGCGCAGCTATGATTGTGCTGCTGGGTTATCAGTTCAGGAACACAATGGCTCTGTGCAGGAGGTGACAATCCACTCTTGAAGTTGTAGGCTTCTTAAAGAATCTCTCCCTCAAGATTCTCCCTGAAAAATGAATTTCGGGTGGACTGAAAATGAGCGGCCAGATTGGTTAAGGCGGAGAGGCAGTGCCTTCCTCCAGGACCGACGCCCACAGTCCCTCTGAGGAGCGGAGGTTGGCCATTAGCGTGGCATCCTCCATGCAGCCACCTGGGGCTGAGCTGAGGTGAGGCCCATCGGAGCTGGGGTGACCTCCTTTCCATCAGCATCTTGTGGACCGAGGCGCAGCCCGAGAGAGGATGCCCTTACATAATCAGATTACACAGGTAACAGGAGTGCTGGCTCTTCAGAAAATAACTTGAGAGAGGTTTTTAGCTGAGGGTGGGAACAAACTGCTACTTTTTGTAGCTGACGGCGTAGAGTCATTTAGTAGCTTAATGAAACTGGATTGATCAGGAGCCATGAGGTCAGGGGAGCCATCCTCACTCCTGTCTCCGAATCTGCTCTGGATTCTCAGCTGGGTCCCTGCGCTTCTCACAGAGAGCAAGCTGCGCTTTGTTCTGTCCTCTCAGAAGGAAGCTCAAGAGCCAGGGTCCGGCCTTTCCTTTCCCGAGAGCCCATCCTTGTTCCTCCAGAGAGGTCAGAGGATTTGCTTCTGGGCAAATGGCCCTGGGTGCTTGTCTTTCTCTACGCAGAGCCCCTTCCTCCCCAATGCAACCAAGTTTCTGCCACTTGGTGTCTTAGGAGCCTCTTTCTGCTCATCACCGCATAATCTGCAAAACTGGAGCAGCCCTTCCAAGACAGGAGCCGTGGAGACAGCGCAGAATGCCGGCTGCGCTCAGTTTCAGACTGTTGACGTTATAAAAACAACAATCTTGGCTTGAAGGGAGATAATCGGGGCTTATTCTGATTAAAAGGAAGCAAAGTATTTTAAGTGGGTGGTGGGTGAGGGGAAGCCAGCCCGGCCCTCGCCTCTGATAGGTGGATCTCAGTGGGTGTTGACAGCCAGGTTTAGAGAAAATGCTGGGGGCCAAGAATGTGTGTCCGTCGCTCCCCAAACATCCAGGTATTTGTCTGGATGCTCCTGGCCTTTCCGGGGGGGGGGGGGTTCAGACCTGGGCGGCGCTCTGAATATGCAGTGCTCCAGTGTGGCATTTGGAAGGCTTCTAAGTTAGGCCTGGCTGCCAGAGCCCGAGATTCGTGCAGCAATACCTGGGGAGTGGAGGGGAAGGCCCTGCTCACCGACACGTGCACACCCACAAATGCACCACACACGCAATTTACTTTTGCACTTGGGATCTACAGACTGTGCTCTAGCCCTTTATAGTAAATACTGTACACAGGGACTGTGCTGTTACAAAGGTGCTTTTGGCTTGGTTATTTATGTTTTTCTGTCACACACACACACACACACACACAAACACACACACAGCCCATATGGATTTCTTTTTAAGAACATTAGCTTCACATGAAGGAAAAATCAGCATACACAGATTCTAGGGTTTTAGAAAAACCTAATATTTTGATAGGATTTCTCCTGGCCCTTGCCCAGCTGTTCCTGACTCGGTCCCTCCCCTGCCCTCTGCTCTTCCCTCCCTCTCTCTCTTCCTCCTGTCCTCAATTGGTAGGTGAGGTAGGTACCAGCCACCCCACCCCTATGCCAGCTCCATTCTTGGTGGCCTTGAGGTGGGTCACATGTATCCCTTAGCGCAGTGCTTTTCTCTTTGGAGGAGAAGGCAAGGAACAGCGGGCTCCAGGGACTCAAGGATGGAGCTGGAGGGAAGGCCAGAGCTGCGAAGGGGCCGAGGGCCACACTGGGCACACCACACAGGCCATGCCGCTGCCCAGGGCCACTGCCGGGGCTGCTCAGGTCCAGCGCAGGAGCACTGGGAGCTCAGGCTATGCTGAGCAGAGGCAGGCCACATCTGTGCCTAGACGTCCCCTCTCAGGCTTCCAGGCATCCATGGCACAGCTTTCCTGTCTTTGCCACGTAGAGCACGTGGCTCAGTGGCATGGAGCTGGGCCAGTGTCCCATAGCTGTCACTGCTGTTGTCTCCTGTGGACGTGCAGTTCACCATGGATGAACTGGCCAGGGGTGAGGCTGTTCTCCAGCACGTAGCCGTCACCCCGAGTCCACCGCGGAGGAGGTTGTGGGCCCTGTGTCAGCATGTGTTGCACTGGTGCATGGAAGGCGTGGAGGTCTGGTGGGGGACTGGCCCGGAGCGCCCGAGGCCGTGTGTTTGGGGCAGTGTGGTGAAGGCTGCAGACTCTGGCTGTGTCATGCTCGCCAAGGTCAAGTGTGGAGAACGCTGAGCACTGCATGTCGGAGGCCTTGGGTTTAGGTCAGCAGAGGCCGGGCAATGGGGTCTAAGAGGCCACCTGAAATGGCAGGAGGGTGGGCGCTGCAGCACTGCAGACAACGGGGGGTGGGGTGACCTTCTGTCCTATCGAAGGGGCCGCCATGCGGGCCTGGCCCGGCCTGGCCTGTGATGACCCTGGTCTCTAGAAGCGGGACTCACTCTCTAGCCCTGGCTCCAGCTGTAGCTCTCTGGGGACTGTGCTGGTGACAGCTGCATATCAGTCTCCAAGGGCACATCCCCTCCCTCTTGGGAGCACAGGTGACAGTGTCACCGAGGAGAGCTCCGAGGGCCTCAAACTGGCCCTGGCAGAACCATGGAGGCCTCTGTGGAGGCTGCAGCTGGTTTCTCCCTTCCTCTGCAGAGGCTGACCGGAAGGCCACCTACCGGTGTCCAACATCCGACCTCTCAGAGTTTGCCCCCGGGAGTCCTAGGTGCAGCCCGATGACATTCGTTGGTATGTACCTGTGACACCATCCTTGCCTTCACCTGTGTGCGTTTGATCACCACCCCTGAACCCTTGAGCCTGTTCTCCCCAAGAATAAATACAGAGACACACACACGCTGAACTCCATCAGCAGTCATTCTGGGTGCTGAAATTCATCTCAATTGCTGAAGTAGGCCCAGCCGCCAGGAGTGGCTTCTCGTGCCACACATGGCCACAGCCCCTCTGTGTGGGATCGACAGAGAGCTCCAGCCACCCGGAGGGTCAAGACTCCTGCAAGGATGATCCCTCCACACAGTGCTTATTGTCCGCCTTGTGGTTCAGTGGTGTGGCTTTTCCAGTGTGAGCTGTTGGCCTTCGGTCATGTGGCAGGTTGCTTGGGCCTTGGGGAGCACAGTGCCTGGTGCTGTGGGTGCCTGGACGTGCATGTGGGGGACCCCGTTCTGTGCATTCTCCTGCTCCATGGCTCTGATTCCCTGCCAGTCTGCGAGAGTCCCAGTTGGTGCTATCCAGGGGGCCATGGCCCAACACAGTCTCCTGGGGCTTGCAGTAGGCTCCCGGTCAGCAGGAATTCTCTCAAGTGCCCCCAGCTCCTGGGCACCCCTTATGTGAACAGCAAGCTGCCTGGGGGGTCACATGGTAAGGCAGAAGTCACCCCCAAAGTAAGCAGAATTCTCCCGTTTTACACAGCAGCCTCTTTTGCCAATTATTTTTCTCTCCAAGGTACAAACCCTGATTCTCCCTGGGAATGAAACGGAAGTGGATAGCATGTTGTGCGCAGCGGAGTGGGCCGGCGACCAAGATGGGCTCAGCTCCGAGCGAACGGCGGCCTGCTGCCAGGGCTGCCTTTGATGCCCTCTCCCCCGGGGCGGCTCCGCCTACAGGGATCGTACCCCAGCATCCTGGAACTTCAAAGCCGGGCTGCGCCTGCGCAGCAGGCGCGTGTACGGGGCGCACGTAGCTTCCCCTCCGCCTGCATTAGCGGCCCACCGGCCATTGCTCCTCCCTCATGGTCTGCTGACACCGCTGTCCCATGAATCCATGTTCGTCTGATATCCCCACCACCACCCCTAATGCTGCGGTCGCCCCGGCGCTCTTGCAGTCTCGTACTTTCTCGAAGCTCTTCCTGCTCACCTGCTGACACCCCGAGGACACTTGGCAAGAGGCCGCCTAGAGCAAGCACTGAGTTTTCGAGAATTCAGCTTCATGTCCTCCTGCGGAACAGGCTGAGCTCGGAAGAGGGTGGGTCTCCGTCCTCTTGCTGTGGATTTCCTGTCCTGGCCAGTCCCTTTGCCTTGTTCTCCTGCCTTTCTCCATGCAGTGACTGAGTTTCAACATGCTGCCACCTCTCCTGTGGCTTGCTCTGAGAGCCGCCAGCCCTCTCTCGTGTGTTCTTGACCCCTGCCTTGGCCTCCACTGCCACGTGTGAGGAGGTTTATGATGCGAAAACACACATTTGCTAAGGACAGATTTGGGAGCATGGAGTGTTTGGGGAAGGCACTAGGGGCTCAGCCGCAGGCTTGGGGACCTTCTGGTTCTGCTTAGGGTGACATTAGCCTGGCTGTAGAGGGAAGTTAGGAGCCTGGAGGTGCTGCAAAGATCAGGGGAAGGGAGGAACTTTCTCCGTGTAAATCTGCTATAGCCCATGGCGCCATGTTGGAAGCCCCTGCTGGCTAGGCCGGCTTTTGAGATTGGTGGTGGGAGGGCCACAGCTGTAACACTGTCGAGGATTTGGGAGCTGTGTGCTTCTGCCAGGTGGGTTTGGGGGTGCAGCCAGAGCTGAACCCCAGGATATTTCTCCTCTGCAACCAGAACTGAACCCCAGGATATTTCTCCTCTGCATCTGGCAAAGGATGTGTCCCCTGCCTCCCCTGGATCTGATGTGCCGTACCTTAGATGGTGTCCCCACAGCCTGGCCACTGTGCTGGTCCACTGCAGAGTAGATGTCTCTCTCTAGGAGTACTGAGGCCGTGAACACAGATCCTGCCTCTCCACTTCCAAGTTGCTCATCTGCCCTAACTGCCCATGGCCCACGCTGTGCGCCTTTACCAGGCAGAGGGCGATTCTGGACCAGCTTGGCTATCTTCTCCTGTAGCGATGAGTCCTGTCATCTTTAAATGGCAAGTTTTGCATATTGAAATTTCACCCCATGTACATGACACAGGAAGCCCGGGAAGGTCCCAGCCGCACCAACACCAGGAACACTGGGCCATGGCTTCTGTGACCTCAGGGCTATCTGCTTGTGCACTTCCTGGAAGAGTCTGCAAAGCTTTATGCACTGTAACTACTTCTCATAATTTAGTTGTCCTTGATTTAGAGGTTTGCAGGCCTCCCAGGCTCTCTGGATGGATTTAAAACATTTGGCTGAATCTCGGAGGGACGTCCCAACACCTAGGGCTGTTTACCCCTTTACGCAGCAGTTGAACATGGCCCAGAGTGTAGAGGTCAAAGCAGGAGGCTTTCTCCCCCGTGTTTATTTGGTAATTGTAGGCCATCGGAAAGGTAGATTTGCCTTATGCCTCTGAGTCCACAAACATCACACTGGCCCTTCTCACACCACCTGGTCGGTTGGTAGGAGAAGACCATCCTAGGTGTGGCATGAGGCTGTGAGCTGGGGCCCACCCCAAGTGGTACCTCTTTCCTTCCAGGCTAAGGAAGGGGGGGTGCAGACCTGGGCTCCCCACCACGCCAACTGTGGCACAGGGCCCCACTGTTAGCTTGTTCTAGGCCCTGGGGAAAGTTGTTTCACTTTACCAAGCTCAGTCTCTGCATCTGTGAAACAGAAGGGGATGGCGGGACCTCAAAGGTGACAGATGTCAGAGCATTCAGGAAAAGCAAGGCCACCAACCTGTGAGGGCCATAGCAAACTTGCAGCGTGCTCTGGGGCTGGGCCTCTCCAGGGAGAGTGCAGTTACAGGCTGTGACCTTGGGCTGTGTTCCCTAAAGCATGCCTCAGGCCTGGGGGCTCCTGGGGCTCTTTTTGGAATCCTAGAATGAGCTGCATTTGGAGAGGAGCTCCGAGTCATGGTCAGAGTGTGGCTGCCCGGCCCACTCCAGGCTGCATGGTTGCTAATGTCACCAAACACTCCTTTCCCTCTCTGCCACCTCTCACTGGAGCCCCAGCCAACTTCCATCAGGCTGTGGTCGCCACACAGGACCAGGGCATGAGAGAAATTCCCCAGTCATGGGGGGTTGGTGGGAAGAAAAGTCCTGGAAAGGATTGGGGTTTTCAAAAAACACTGATGTAGCTATCACGGAAAAAAAAAACCCAGCTGAGGAGCTTCGCATCGACTTTGTGGAGCAGCGGCTTTTCTGTTTATCTGGGTATGAGGAGCAGTCATGGTCTGGGGAGTTTCAGGCCTGCAAAGGTTTTTACGTGGCCTTGGTTTAATACCACATGTGGAAATAAGGTTCAGTGGTGCTGTATCCAGATACAGCAGCAGAAATCCATTCACACTGGGAGGAAACCGCCACCAGACCGTCTTTCCTGGAAACAGCATTGGGTGCTGCCTGGTAGGGCAGGATAGATCCAGAGGCCACTGAGATAGGGAAGTGGGACCCCTGTGCAGGAGGTGACCTGCTCTCCTGAGGACCTGGTGGCCTCACCCCTGCTCCCAGTTGGGCTCTGGCTCCTGCTCCTGTGCAGGTGCTGAGGGAGGGAGGAGGGGGCTGTGTACGTGCTCTGTGGGTTTAACTAAGGACACGCGTGGGGCGGGCGGAACGTGGTGCAGTTTTTACTCCTCTCAGATTAATGACATGCCTCTTAGAATCACGAGAAGTTGTAAAACTAAAAAAAACCCAGTGGCCTGAGTTTGAGTTCATTCTTGCCTTCCGAGCCCAGTACCATCTGCCAAGACTGCACAAATAATGCCACCCGAGCCAGAAGGACCCGGCAGGCTGGGAGGGGGAGAGGAGCGGCCACACTCAGATGGCTTAAAGGCTACCAGCATTTTAACAGCGTCTTGGCATCTGGGGAAGCACACGGACTACAGAAAGTGAGATCTCGTCCTTGTGGTGCAAGGCAGGCCTGTCTCGGGGATGCAGGTTGGCACGAAGAGTGGCCATCCTGGATGAGGACAGCAAAAGGAGGGGCTCTGGTGTCCTTTGCTCCTAGGCAGGGTTAGGGCAATAGCAACTCTCCTTCACAGTGGGAGCATTTTCCTGTCTGGACAAAGGCCTCCATCAGCAGGGACCAAAGGTCCAGCTGATTTCCAGGCACTTTTCTGGAGAAATGTAAGCAGGCTGCCTCATCTTGGCTTCTGACTTTGCCTGGCCCTGTGGGGGACCCCTACCACCACAGAGTCCCTGCAGCCACCCTGCCTCTCAAGGGCTCTGGTGCTTGTTGTCCTGACATGTGGATGATCTGGGGGAGGAGTCCTGTGCCCTGACACTCCGGTGCTGGGTAAGGAGGGTCCACAGGCCATTCCTGGGGGCCTGGGTGAAGCCAGCCTATACTGGGCCCTTGCCTGTCTTCCTCCTCCTGCTTCCAGGTGCTGCCCCCGATGGCCGGCAGGTGTGCCTTCCAGCGAGTGCTCGCCTGGTCCCAGCGATGGCTTCTCCGCTTTCATGCTTCCTGGCCACTCCAGGTCCCACGTTCCTGGCACACAGGCGGCAGAGGTGGTGCCTAGGCTGTTGCTGCTGTGTGGCCTGTCACTTCTGGTGGCAGCCCTTGCCCTCTGTCTCCCTTGCCATCTGCAGGGTGCTGTGCACACAGCAGGGCCCTGGACGTGTTGACAGAACACTTTGTTTCGGCAGCACCTTCCAAGGGTTACTGAATGGTGAGTGGTGGGGAGGACACCTGGGGCCCCAGTGGGAGCCAAATGTGACATAGGACCCCCCACCGAGGCTGTCACTGAGCCTTGGGAAGGGTCCTTTGGTGATCCCAAATGTCTTCAGGGGGACCCTGTCTCTTGGCATACGTGCTCTGTGCTATTTAAAATGACTGCATGTTGAGTTCCAGCTGCCTCTTGATTGTAGAGGTATCCTGGGTGGAAGCACGGTGGCAGGGGTGCAGCTCTTCAAGGCAGAGAAAAGGGAAGCAGGTGACAGCAGCCAAGAGCTCTAGGCAGCCAGGGAGAGACTCTTGGGGGGGGGGGGACAAAGCCCGGGGGACAGGGCCTCAGTGTCCAGAACACCTATGTCTGTGAAGACCAAGGTAGGGCCTTCTGGGCAGAAGGGACGGCCACGGTGTTTACGGACACTTAGAAGTGAAAGCTGGAGTCTGCTACGCAAGTGTGCCGAGTCCTAGAGGAATGTCGGCTCCTCTGTCAGCAGCGCATCAGCGAACGTTTTCAGCATCTGTGATTTGGCTGGGTAATGACCCCGGTAACAGAGTAAAGGAGATCACTGTATCGGCAGATGCAGGAAGAGCATTCCATGAAATGCAGTACTTACTGGTACAGAAACTTCTCAGAAGCTAGAGAACTTCATAAGGGCCATGGTAAACAGAAATCAACAGTGAGTAGCAGTTTGCGCAGAGATATCAGATTGCTTCTGTATGATCAGGATCGAGTTGTGAATGATTGCTGGGCCTGTGGATGTCCAGCAGGTGCCAGGATCAAAGGGACGAGGAAGTCAGGGGAGCACAGGATGCCCTGCGCAGAGGCGTGAAGAGGAGACAAAACTGTCGCTTGTTGTGCTATGTGATTGTCTTCACCGAAGACCTAGCAGAACTAGCAGATAAAGTATCAAGATGAATGTATCGGTCTAGCTAAGGAGCTGGGTTACAACGAAGCTTAAGAGTCTTAGGAAATTCTCCACCAACAGAAAACAACTGGATTATGTAACATACAGCGAGCGCCACTCAAAATAGCGACTGACCTAAGCAGAGTCCGGAACTTAACTGACAAGGCGGGGCGTCTTCGCAAGAAAGGGGGCTGTGGAAGGGATTTTAGTTAATGGAAGGATGTACCAGGCTCGTGGGTGAGAATCAGCCTCATGACGAGGTTCATTTGTCCTGAGTTAATGGATAAGTTCAATAGAATTCTACAAACAATTCATAATAACTCCAAGAATTCTATCAAGATTGTTTTTTAGGGAAATGACAGTCTTACTTATTTAGAATAATAAATGTCCCTGAACTACCTGAACACTTGGGCAACACAGATGAAAGGCAGGGAAATTCCTTATTTCATGTGCAAAGGATTAAAAAATAAGCCCAGAAGAAGCCAAAGCATGGGGCTCACTGAGGGGGGCATGTGTGTGGAAACAGGAACAGGAGCGAGGTTTCCAAGAAGGAGTAAACCTGGGGACGAAAGGGCTTATTTGCTTCGATTAATGATGATTCTGTTCCATGGCTGTCTCAGAGTTTCTGAAGAAAAACAGCCGCCGCCACTACCTCCACCACGACCATCACCATCTCTGCTATCGGCATCATTACCATCAACACCGCCTCCACCACCACCGGCGCCAACCGCCTCCACCATCGGACTCACCACCATCTCTCCCACCACTGACAGCTCCACTGCCACCGTCACCACCTCCACCATCAGAGCCAGCAGACTGCTTCTACCATTGCCCACACCCACAGTCTTAGTTACTTTTCTCATCGATGAGACAAAATACCCAACACCCAAAGTTTTTTAAAAAAAGAAGGCTATTTTGGCTCACAATTTGTAAGGGGTTTCGGTCCATAATGTGCTGGCTCCACGGCAGGGTGACACAGCAGAGGGCGATAGCTCTGGCGGCGGGAGACAGCAAAAGCGAGCGAGCAGAGACTGCGCCAGCCTCTTTCTGTCTCTCATGCTGTAATCCAGTCCATGGGGATTAGGGCGGTGCCACGCTAATCAGTGGGGGGAAAGGAGGGCAAAGGAGAGGCAAGTCAGGGTGGCAGGCACTGGGTGCTGAGGCCTTGGGTGGCTGGGGACCCTGGGAGTGGCCCTGGGAGTGGCACGGTGGCTCTGCGTCATCAGGTTCACTGGGAAAGGACAGTGACACAGGGAGGGGGGGGCGTTGGTGTCGCTGTTGGAACCTGCTCTTGCCAGGCTGTTTCCAGCCAAATGCTGCTCATCTGGATGTCAGCTCACTTCAGCGCTTCCTCCATGCAGGGCTCTGCAGAGGAGCTCCGTGTTGCCAGCACAGCCTTGGGCCCAGGCCCCACTTTGGCTCACCTAGCCGAGGGCTCCTGCCCCAGCTTCCTGCCAGTTTACACGGCGCTGTCTGCGGAGGCTCTTGTGCGAATAATCCCCTCCCCTCCTCGCTGCGTGGCCCCTGAGTGTCTGGTGACGCTGGTCTTGTCTTCGCTGAGTCCCTGATTAGGAAAGCTGTCCTCACTTAGCACCCTTAATCTTTCTTCCTAAATCAATCTTTGAAAGCAGCTCCTTAGCACTGTTGCTGCTCTGCCCCCCTCTGAACCTCGTCCAACTCGGCTCGCTCTCCTGTATCTGGCGGCTCAGCCTGCGGAGGCTGCGAGCAGGGCTGTGGGTATGGATCCTCGAGTGCTGTCTTACAGCCTGCTGGAGCCAGGGCCAGGGTGGCCTCTCACCCTCTGCCCCTCTCCGTGGCTCCATTCCATGTAGAACTGCTGCTTTCTAGGCTCCCTCCAGACCCGCCAGTGGCTGAGACGCAGCCATGAGGAGAGAGTGCTCCCGAAGATGAGGGAAATGGCATGGTTTCCTTGCCGCTGTCTAGCAGCTCACCGGCCGCTCACCAGCCACTCGTGCTTCCCTGAGTCCCTGTGTTTCATGGGTCTTCCTCCCCTGGGACTTCCCAAGATAGGCTAGAAGAGCAGTCCTGCATTACAGGGCCCTGACTGCCCAGGTGGCCCGGTCTCCGGCTCCAGCGTGGTTGTCCTTTCACGTCTGGGCCAATTTGCCACTTGGGCTCCTTTCCATCATTCTGTTCTGATGTGCTCTTCCCAAAATAATCCCTGCAATACCCTGATAGACGTTCCCAGTTGGGCTGCCTCTTACCATGTCCTTATCTATCCTCTTGTGGCGGGCTCTCTGCACAGCTTTCATATACATGACTTATTTATATGTTATAAATGCTAGCAGGAGCTACCCAGCGAGCTTTTATGACAGTCTGTCATGCTTCTTACGGATTAGTTCTAATGTATGACTGCTGATAGCTTCCAATCCCAAAATATCTGCCTGCAAAAGTCTGCCTTTCGCAGCAAGGGCTGTCGGGGTGGGAGATGGCGTGAAGGCTGGGCCAGCCCCGGCCAGCTGCACTGCTGAGCACCGTGCAGGCCACACTCTGGTGCGGGTGGCCGCCGCTGGAGCCTGCAGGCACTGGCTGCTCCTTGGTGGTGGACCCTGGCAGGACTAGAACTGCCACCTTTAGGTCAGCGACCTCCCCTATCCACAGATGGGAGCCCCCAGTGGAAGGTGGGACAATCTCCAAGCCAGCGACAGGGTGCAGTTTCAGCTCTGGCCTCTCTGGCCTCAGCAAACCCTTTGTGAGCCCATCTTCTTTCCCCTGACCTCCTGCTCCAAATGCCCCCCCCCTCCAGAGGCACTGTCCCTCTGTGGTGGTCTGCTTCCACAGACATACCTAGCATGGTCAATATATGTGGGGAAGATTCACCTTAAAAAACATAATTACAGTAAAAGACACATTGCCAGGAATCCCCCTTCAAATTCTCCCCTTGGTGTGAGCAAGGATCATCCCACGATCCTTGCTGCTTTCTGCAGCTGCTCTGGAGAAAGCTCTTCGCTGAGTTTCCCCAGCAGCACTATCCTGGCTGCCTCAGCATCCTGAATGGATTAAAAGGTCTCCCTTTCAATGTCATTGTAACTTGACCACTGGGAAAGTTGCATGGTGCTGGATCTGGTGAATAAGGTGGATGAGGACACAGAGTTATGCATTTGTCAGAAATGCCTGTCAATGACTGGCCAACAGGGGAATGATCGAAAATAAGGTGAGTATTCGATACTGACAGTGAAAGACACCCTGCCGGGAATCCCCCGGACATCTCCCCTTTCAATACCAACACCTTGGTGTCCTTGGCCGTGTGCCTAACTGTAAAGAATTCTTAAAGCAACTGAAGCATTCCCCGTGAGTTTGTGACCACCCCATGCACCTTGCCTGTCAACAGAGCTGCGTGCTCTTTGTCCTGCTGGTCCAGCCGAGTGGGTCATTGTGGGCCGGCGCTGCCAGGCTGTGCCTGTGGCATGCTCTTGGAGAGGTGTGAGTGGCTGACCCAAAGATGCACTGTTCTCCTCCCAGCCCTTCTTCCCCTGCCCAGACTTGCAGAACTGAGTCCTGTGGAGGCCAGGCAGCTAGCATGGCCTGTCCTGAGAAAGTCTGCTCCCTTAAAAATGGTGACTGTGCAACGAACAGAAGGCTCCCAGAATGCCACACCCGTGTGCCGTGCCTAAGCGCTCCTCTCCAGGGCCTGGAAGCCGGTGACTTGGACGCACCCTTCCTGTGGGCTTCTGACATTGTCCATTTCATTACTTCTCAAAGGGAAGGATTTCCCTCCCATTTCCTTCACTCTGCCAGGTTCCTCCCTGCCCCATGCATCAAGGCCTTGGTGTGAGACTCATCCGGATGGGTGGGCAACTGGGCAGGAACTCTGGTTGAGCTGCCCTGCTCAGGGAGCAAAACCGAAGTCGGGGCTGTGGAGGGGAGGAGGCTGTGGGTCCCGGGCCAGGCAGAGCCGGACTGGAAGGAGCTGGTCCGAGCCCGCAGCGTGTGAGTGGCGGGGTACAGCATAGGAGGGGAAGGCAGGGAAGCGGCAGTGACAGCACAGGTGCAGCCCTGGAGGTTTCACGGGAGAGCCAGGGACATGGCGCAGGGGCCTGCTGTGTGCGGAGCTGCATCTGTGGGGAGGAGGAAGCAGCATGCAGAGAGCTGCACCTTTAGTGTCTACTTCCGGGCAATGCTGTGGTCATTTTCATTTCCTAGGCATCATCAAAGCATTGAGCATTGTGCTTAACCTCTGACACAGCTGGCGGCTGCAACCCTGGCCATCCCGGCCTGGAACACGGAGGCTGGGCATCCTTTCCTTGGTGCCCTCCTGGCATCAGAGCTCAGAGGATCTGCATCTTCCACGCGCGCCCAGGAGAACCCAGGTGGGTGGGGAGAACGGAAGCTCGGTGCCCGTGCTGCTGGTGTCCACTTCCTGCCATGCCCTGCTGGGCATTCGTAGCTGTGGCTTCCACGGCAACTGCTGAGAACGCAGCAGGACAAGAAGAAGAGCCCGCTCGGCAGTGAGGTCATCTTTTCAGGTGTGCACTGTAATGATCTCTTTCATTTGGAGCAATTGTAAAAGCAAGCAATTACTGTGATTTCTAATAGCCTAATGCCAAGCTGTGCGCCGCAAGCACCGAGGAGGCGAGGGGGTGGGTGTGGCTGCCGACAGCCTCGTGTGCTGGGGCGGCGGGCGAGGTCTGCTAGCGCCATTATATAATCTGATCCGGTAGCCAAGAAATATGCCAGCCGCTTCCCTCACTTTTATGTGCTTGTTTTCTTGGTGCTGGGCTCCTCACCCTGGAAATAAAAGCAATTTGCAGAAGTACATGTGGCTCAGTGGCCTGGCGTGGCATCGCCCGAGCACCTGGGGCGTTCTGGAAGGTTCTGCTGCAGGAGGGAGAATCAGTGGTTTTTTCCTGCAGCCCACGGGGTGCAGGCAGCACCGCCTCACAGCCCTGGAAATGCTAAGCAGGTAATTAACAAATCACAAGGCACAGGTGTGCCAGGTGAAGTTTGGTAAATTGCTTTTGATCTAAATTGAGATGCTCTGGGGATTTAACTTCTTAGACAAAAAGGGCATAAATAAATAATCAGGATTTTAAGGTTGGAACTTGCTAGCAAGCTCTAAAACGTCTTAATGCACTTGAGGAGGCGCAGCGGGGAGGCTGTGCCGTGGGCTCACCTGAGCCGTTCAGGACCGCAGCCGGCGAGCGTCACGTGGGCTGGAAACCGCGAGTCTGCTTGCAAAGGGCGCCGGCTGCTCGATGTCTATGTTTCATTTCTTTTACCCTGAGAGGTGAAAGGAGGGGGGACTGGGGTTCCCGCTGGTCAGCCAAGTGTGCTGCACCTGGCCACGGTGCCATCCAAGAGCTAGGTCTGTTAGGGGAGGGGCATCTAGCGGTGCGGAGCCCCTCTTAGGGCCCAGGCCCCCAACACCAAGGCCAGCTCCTGAGCTCCAACGGCGTTCCCTCATGCGCACGCCACAGGCGATTAGTCCTCCCCACACAGCGAGGCCTTCTGGCTACAACATGGAGACGCCTCAGCTCCGAGGGGTGGGCCCGTCCCATCTCTCCTGACCCACCTCCATGCTGCTCACCGGGAAGGGCTTCTGTCCTTCCTGTCATCTTTTGGGACTCTGCCGTCAGGCCCTCGGCTTCCTTGGAGTTTGGGGTCCAGCAGAGGTGGTGAGGCAGAGAGGGCAGTGGGGTGGGCCTTTGCCCCCACGCAGGGGCTGTGATGCGGCTCTGCCTTGCCCCGCTGAGCAGGGACTGTAGCAGCTGTGTCCCGAGTGGGCGATTCTTCCCACTTCTGCCCGGTTCTGCCGAGAGTCCTGCATCGTCTTAGGAAGGGTACCCACCTTGGCTAGAGCGGTAGAAAGCCTTGCTGTAAGTGCGCTCCTTCTGCCAGGTGGAGAAGAGCTTGGGGCAGATGTTCCCGCTCCGTGCTGGCCCCGGGGCCTGCGGGCTGCGGCTTGGGTGCTGACTCCTCTGCTCCCTCCTCTGCTGAGCCAGCCAGGAGTCACCGCTTCCCTGGCCACCGCTGGAAGGTTACTGCTCAGACCTCCCCAGCACCTCCCATAGAGCGTAGCGTCATTTCTGCAAAGGGCATGATCCCCTTCAGCCTGCCTCTGCTTTGTACGGTTCATACAGAGCGGGTTAAGGCCAGAGCTGACAAAAGCAGGAGGCAGTTCTGTTTTTAAGATTTCCACACAAACACAGAGTCCAGGAGGAGACTCGGGAGAGAGCAGAGGGGCTCCTTGCCTGCGCAGACTTCAGGGAGCCATCCCAAGGCATTGGAATGCCCCACTGTCTGCCAGCCCGAGAAGGGCAGGGCCTGGCTGTGCAGCTGAAACAGCTGGGCTGTCTTATTTTTTCAAAACTTCAGGATACTTATTCCTAAAACTAGGAGGTATTTATAGGTTTAAGACATTTTATGGGGGAGAATTTCAACACAACACCTTTATCTCAGATCTCCCAGGACATGTTGAGGTACAGTGTTACCCTCCCAAATCAGTTGTGAAATCGATTAGAACATGCTAAGCAGGACTGTTCCCGTCCCAGTACATGGCTGAGCTGATTCCCTTCTTGCTTCTTTCTCCACTCTGAGAACAGAGTTCTTTTGTTTGATTACTACCTGGGCAAATTGGCCATATGACTAAAAAAAAAAAAAAAAAAATTATGTGTGCTGTTGATTCCCCTCCAGCTAGCCTTAGGAGGAGGGGTTCATTTTCATCTTCTGTTTCCCAAATGAAGCTTTAGATCTAATTAGATCTTAAAAGAAAATAACTGTGATCCAGTTTCTGTAAGTCAAGGGACTCTCATCTCAATAATGTTCTTATTTGTTTATGTTTGGTGATTTACCGTAAGTGATGACACGCTCTGTGGCTGGCGCGGCCACTCAGTGAAGGGCTGCTCCTCGAAGAGCACTCTGAGTCAGTTATAAGCCATTCTGGAAAAATATAATTGTTGGGCCTCGGTGCGCAGGACCCGCCCTTTCATCCCAGAGCCCATTAACTATGCGTAGGGTGAGTGGATTCGCATGTATCCATCACCTGTGGTTGCAGGCCAGCAGCCTTTCTGCTAGGCTTTTTCGTGTCACTCACAGTGGGGGCATGGAAGGATTTCTCCCCCATGATTTAACTATTTCAGTCCCACGAGAGGATGAGTCTGCTGGGTGGGGCAGTGAGGCATGAGGAGAGCGCCCTGCGGAGCCTGTCCTGGGCTTGCCACTTGTAGCGTCTGCCCCACCCCATTCTGTTTGCATTTTTTTTTTTTTGAGACAAGGTGGCCTTGAACTTACTGTGTGACCCACAGCAGTCAAAGCAGTCCTCCTATGTGTGTCACCATGCCTGGCTAATTCTTACAAGCTTCTCTTATTCCTAGCAGAATAAGATATTGCTCCAGCTGGGACACGGTCTGAGGGCTACTCCCAGGATCATGTGATAAAGTTGTGTCCCTTTTCTGAGCTACTGGGAGGGTGGACACTTCTCTATGGTGTGTGAGGGGGGCTGTGGGAATGAGTTACAGCACATATGGTTATTGGGGAAAGTCCATGATAGAGTCCCGGTGGCTTTATCTGAAGGGGAGGAGACAGCAGAGGATGCTTTTGCCTGGGCTCCGTCATAAAAATGGGTCCCCTGGTGTTCACCCTGCAGTGGGAAATGCGAGCGTTTCAGTGGGCTTCGTGAAAGAGACACACAGGTCATGGTCTAGCTGTGATGTGGAGGTCTGGGTCAGGAAAATGGGATAATGTTGTGCCGAGTGCGGCGGTGCACACTGGTAACCCCAGCGCTTGGGAGGCCGAGGTGAGAAGGTCGAAGGTTTAAGCCCATCCCGAGCAGCAAAGTGAGACCTTGCCTCAAGACAAAACAGAGCCAGGGAGATAGCTCAGCGGCACAGGAGCCTGCCCGGCAGGCACAAGGCCTTGAGTTCATTCCCTGGTAACAACAGCAGTAAAAAGCCATAGCTAAAAGGGCTATGGATGTAGCTCAGTGCAAAGGCTGCGGGTTCAAACCCCAGTATTTCAAAAGAAATACTGAGTTGCTGTCAGTACACTAAATATTACCTCTCTTATAAAACCATTTGGAGGGGAGGCTCCCTCTCCTTTCCCCACGTGGCCGATACGCAGCCACGTGCCCAGCCGGGCCTCACCGAGGGGATCTGTAAATATTTGAGAGTTGAACTGCGGATGAAAAAAATAAAGCTTTGCACTGCTGGCAAGTTCTCTCTGAGCCCTGCCTTGGGGATGGTGCCGTAATTAGGACAAAGGGATATTTGAGATTACGCCTTAAATAAACTGGGGCAGAACTTCTTTAAGCCTTGCTGCCTATTTTTATCTTGGAGGCAAAAAACATGGACTTCAGTACCGAGCTGCCCCAGGCTTTTGCAGGAGGCAGCAGGAAGGTGGGTGGGGCACATGCGCTCACTCAGGGACAGAGTGACAGACGGACAGACATGGAAGACCACCTGTTCCCTCCTGGACCAAGGCAGGCTGTCTTCAAGGGGAGAGCCAGGGAAGATGGCTGCCTTCCCACTTTGGTACAGGGACCAGAGGCCAGGGTTCCTCACACTCAGGTTCATGGTCCCCTTGCAGGGGAACCCGATCAGCTGGGATGGATAGTGAGGTGATGAGCTGGCTCAGGGGCTTGGGGAGTGGGGCCTGGCTTCGTTGTCCTTAGTTCTGGGTGTCTCGCCAGTGAGGCTTCCCTGAGAAAGGGGGAGAATTGGACCGTGAGCACATCCCAAGTCACGCTACTATCAGGCAGGGTTCCCTGAAATGTCACGCATGAAACCCCACCGTCAACCCTCAGCAGGACTGTTGCCTGAGCAACAGGGTGGTCAGACACAGGGTGGAGGAGAGAGGGCGAGGCCTGGGGTGAGGTGAAGGCCGCAATTAGGTCACAAGATGTACTCTGAGGTCCCAGGGCATGAAGGTAGAGATGGGAAGCTACTCCAAGAACAAACCCCTGGCCTGGGGCGGCTCTGGGCGCAGTGGGTCTGGAAGCACCCTCTGCAGCCACCTTCTGGGACTTTAATTGTCTTGTTGTCTGTTCTCTCTGCTGGACCCCTGTGGGCGCAGGTTTATCTGGCCTGGTGGCGGCACTGAGAGCCCAGAGCCACCACACTAGAGTGGAAGGTGCAGATGTGGTGCAAAGTGCGCCAGGCAGGTTGTCATGCACACGCATGTGCGTACACAAACACGCACGTTCACACTCATGCATCCCCCCTCCCACACCTGCTGCTGCTCTCTGAGCTTACATTCTAGCAGAGACTGTTCCAGCTGCTCTGAGGCAGGAGCAAAGTCTTAGCTCTGAGTTCAGTCGTGGTCACAGCAAGTCCCTGTGGCCCAGGGCACACACACGGTGCTAGCGTGGAGGCCACCTCCTGGCAGACCTCAGGAGGGTGCTGGGAGGTGAGAGCAGAAGGACCTGGGAGGCAGCAGGGTGAGGGTCTGCGGGAGCCCGGGGGGCCAGCCAGATGGCCATCCGGAGCGAGATTGGCAGGAGCCAGCCTGGAGTCAGCTCGCCCTGGGCTTTGGCCTGAGGGACAAGGGGCAGATCATTTCAGTGCATAACCCAATGTGTGGGGATGGCAGGATCTCATTATAAGCTCAATCTTAGAGCTTCGGTTAAAAACAGGACGTCCAACTGATCTTGTGCTCAGCCCAGAGCACCTTGGGAGCCCCCCATCCCGAGCATGGGCATCTGCTCCAGAGGTCACAGGTGGGGACTTCTCACTCCAGACAGTAGTGGTCCTCCCAGGAAGGGACTCCCCATCGGGCAAGTGCTCCCTGGGCTGAGCTGAGGACTCAGATGGGGCGCCAGCTCCCAGGCAGGTCTGTAACCCAGAGAGCACCAGAATGCCTGCTGATGTCACAGCTTCCCTGCAGGTTAGCTCCCGGGCGGTAGCGCTGGGATTCCAGCCCGTGGCAGAGCAGAGCAGCCGGCATGGTATAATTGAGTTCATAGCTTGTGGTGACACCTTAGCACCCACTTCCTTGTGTCACTGATGAGGAGCTAATTCAACCTCTCGGTGTCACCCTGTGTGACTTGGGGAGCATGGCGATGCATTCACAGGGTGCAGCAAGATGGGGTGCCCCTGCAACCTTGCCTTAGGCCTGGCTTCCTGTGAGCCTCCATGGCTTTCCTGGCCTGGCTGCTGCCTCTGTCGGAGGCTTTGGGCGCTTTCCTTGCTGGTCACTGTTCAGCCACACTCAGGCTGTGGACCATGAGGAAGGAGCCGGCTCCCTTCCGCACCTGCTGGTGGCTGTGGCTTTTGAGGTTCATGGCTCCCACCCCGGGAGTCACAGCCTGGGAAAGCTTGAGGATTTGGACCACATTCCCAGCAAAACCTTCCCCGGCATGCATCTTGGCTGGGTGGTATGTGTGTGTGTGTGTGTGTGTGTGTGTGTGTGTGTGTGCGTGCGTGTGTGTGAATAAAAACTTGTGAGACAAAGCAATGGGCTGAACCTTTGGTATTTCAGAGCAGAAGTGGGTTCTCTTGTTGGCCTCATCATCGACCCTGTTAGGAAGGCTGCGACCATGGGCTACGGGCCTTCCCTGGGCTGGCCCACGACCTTTAGACTTCTTCCCAGGACACTTATTGCTGTTAAATCTTTATTGGCAGAAGAGGACAACATGTATTGTATTAATTATTGTGGGTGCCCCACTAATGTGTTTTGAAACCATCTTACTGCCATTTCTTATTAAAAGCAATAAAATTAAAAAAATCTTTATTGGCAGAGAGTGTGGGCAAGGGGCTAGCTGTGACAGTGACGGACTCCTCAGGCAGTCACCGCCTGGGTGGGACTGTCTCCCCACCCTGGAGTGCCTCAAATCCATAGGCAGATAGGGGTGTTGGGGATTGGTATGTTGAATGCACCGCTGTTTAGCTGGCAGGGGTGGCACCCCGAGGCTCCTAAATGAAGCGGGGGACAGAAACAAACGTTGCGAGGTGCAGGGCTCCCTCGGCCGAGGCTCAGGGACTGCAAAAGCATCACGAACTTCTCCCAACATGGTAGCTCTTCAGCGGACAGAGCGTGGGAACTGTCTTCCTGAAATTGCGTGTCTGGACTCAGCCTGGCGAATCCCAGCTGCTTTTCTAGGCAGGAGGAGGATTCTAAGAAAACATCACTCTGGAGACCAGTGGATCACAGACACCTACCTCAGCACCAGTGGAATTTATAGCCAAGACCTTTCAACATTTTTTTTTAATTAGAACTTGTATTTCTTACAATTGAATTGGCTGAACAAAACCACTTAGCTTCCATCCTTTGGGCTGACCAGTGAAGGATTTTGGTCAGTGGAAGTGAGTTTTTCTGCCTCAGCACTTAGGGCTTAGATTGTGGAGAGTCAGCTCTCACGTTGTGCCAGCAAGCGCGCTGTGCCCCGCGTGGCTGGACGCTTCGCCAGTGTGGTGTCCGGTGCTCTCCTTGTGCCTGATCAAGAAACAGCGGTGGGGACAGAAGGTAGCCTGAGGTCTGGGCTCCAGGGCCAGGACCCTCTGAGGGGAATGTGCTTCCTGTGCCTGTCTGGCATAGAACTTGGGAAGTAGGTAGTTGGTGTTCAGCCCTCCGGCCTCACAGCCGGAAGGCGAGTCCCGCCTCCGGACAAGTCCTGCATTTCTGAATGGACGAGACTTGGAGAGGGACTTAGGGATTGATGCTGAAGCTACCTGAGACTTCTGGGGACACAGTGAGAAGACAGCTCTGGGGCTGAGGGTGGGACACTGCCGTCAGAATGTGTCCTCTGGGCTTTGCAGGCTAAGCACCTGCCTGGCAAGGGCAAGGACCCAGATTCGACCCTTGTACCACATGCTGTGCTGGCCCTGTGCCCTACTGGCCACTGAAACCGGGCATGGTGGCACATGCCTATAATCCCAGTGCTGGAAAGGCTGCGACAGGAGGATCACTATGAGCCTGAGCTACACAGTGAGACCCTGTACCAAATACATAAACAGATAAATCTTTAAAAAGAAAAAAAAAATGAATGTGTTCTCCAAAGCTTGGGTGTTTGACCTAAATAATAAGACAGCTAATCTACCCCAGCTGGGAGGGGGATCCCACAGAAGGGGGTCAGCACGGTCACCACAATGTGAGGTGCTGGGGAAGCGAGTCTGCCCCGTCTCCCCTCCCCTGTCTGCCCGGTGCTCCCTACCTTTCTGCCTGCCGCCTGGAGTCCCCAGCACAGGCTTTCACCAGGGGCAGCCCCTTGACCTCTCACTCCACAACCCCCTGGACTGAGAGGTGTAGGTCTTCCTCTCCAGGAATCTCCTGGCCTGTGGCTGTCTCCTGTAGCAGCATGACGCTGAGAAGCAAGGACTGGGGCCCTCATGTCTGGAGGCTAATGCTGGAGCCGGTGCGCTTGCTGTGGGGCCAGCCAGCCCCACCTGGCCATGTAGGGCTACCTGTACTCAAAGACAGGCTGGCAGAGGAAACTCAGGCAGGCCTCACAAGGTGCTGAACCATCAGTCGTTGGTGCTGTTTATCCATCATGCTGTGACCTCAGGAAGGAAAGTATGAAATTAGTTTTCAAGCTGCTCCTAAAAACACCTCCAACTCTGGTTTCATAAAAAGAAACAGGTGCGCAGTGGCACCTCTCAAGGCAGTTTCGGGAGTCCAAGAGGACCCGCACTCATTTCTGTCTCTGCCTGTCAGGTACAGGGACTCCTCACACGTGAGCCAGTTTCCCAGCACTGTGGCGAATCCCTGAGCTAAGGCAGCTTCAGCGAGGGAGGGCTCACCTGGGCTCACGGTCGCAGAGGTTCAGTCCATGTGGGTGGGCAGCACTGTTCTGAACTATGATGCCCAGGGGCAGGGGCACATGGTGAGGAGAGCGGACCACTTGACCCTCACGGTAGGCAGGAGAGGGAGTGAGATGGGGGGGAGGGGGGGAGAGACGGAGATAGAGGCCTGATAGTCCCTGTCCTCCGGGGCACTGCCCCAGTGACCTCACTTCCTTCTGCCCAGCCCCGCCTCCTAGGAGCTCCGCCCCCTCCCACATCCCTACAGGCTGGTAGGACCGAGCCTTTAGCACCTGCTGAGATATTTCAGCACCAAGCCATATATCTTCCTAGCACATATTTCAGAAGATAGAATTTCAGGTAATTTTATAGGATCAATAGGGTGATGCCCACCGTCATCTGGTGTCATTTTTCTGCTTTGGAAAAGAAGAGGAATTTGACTTACAAACTTTTATTTACAAAGATCTATGGTAACCCCCAGCCCAGGTCTATGCAGGGCTCAGTTGGGGGCCTGGGCCTCATCTGTTGAGCATGGTGCCAGCATTTTCCTGGAGTCAGAGGCATCGAGGGTACAAACTCAAGGGGCCGGAGGACGGATGCAGGCTCTTTTACTCGTGTCTCCTGGTATCCCCAAAAGCCATGCGCATTATTGCTACCAAAGACCTTTTATCAATATTATTTCCTAATTTTGCATGAGTAGTACATAAAATCTTAATGTCTCCAAATATCTTAGGAAGACTCTAAGTACGGGAGTTTAAATTCATGCTTGTTAAAATTCTCTTTAAATCCTCCAAGTGAATCTCTAGGTGACAGGTATTTGGCTGTTGGCCTAATTTTTTTCTGTATTGATTCAACTTCATGCCAGTGGACACAGGTGTGCCGGCTGCTGCTTCTCAGTGCTTGGCAAGGCTGAGAGGTGGTTGCATAAGAAGATTCCCCACCCCGCACCCTCCTCTGCAGGCTTAGCCTGAAGTCTTTTTAGTGGTTGCATCTGAAACCTTTGTAGGGCGCTGGGATGTTTTGCAGAGTTACATTTCAATCAGACTGTGCTTAGGGACATGCCAGCCAACTGGAAGGGTGTGTGTGTGTGTGTGTGTGTGTGTGTGTGTGTGTGCGCACGCGTACATCTACATGTATACATTCGTACATATACATAGATACATAAACACTCACAAGAATGAGCTTAAAATAAATGAATAATTCCCCAACAGTTTCCCATAAATCTTACTGACTCTCAGAGATTTTATACCCCTCAAAAAATACCCAACATTGTGGTTGTACCGAGGTCCTTTTAATTTACCTATCCAAGTAGCCACTCCTGTCCCGACATCAGGAGACCATACGCAACTCTACCCTGTGTACTGAGGGAGCCTGACTTGCAATGCCCTCTGAGTCTCAGTTGTCCAGCTGCAGCCTGGAGGTGTCCATCTGTATGCCTGTATCACCCCCTCCCAAGCTGAACCTTGCCGGGGTATCATGATATTTGGTTGGACATCGGGTTTGGAGGTCTCACATGTTTGGAAGCAGTTGGCGGACACGGCCGACTGCAGGACCTCAGGAACAGGGCTGCGACTCTGCATATGCTGACCCTAGTGGAAGCTGAAACTGGGGCCCAACTGCTCCGGCTAAGGCCTCACAGGGCAGCAGCCTTGCTGGGCTCCTCCTGCCTGATCTTGTCAGGCCCTCCTGTGAGTTGTGAGGCTGTCTCCCAGACACACAGGTGAGCCGCTGTCGCCAGCCACCAGAGCTGCTGTGATGAGCCTTGCTGTGCCCCATTCAGGCCTCTAGGGCCTTTTGCGTTGGAGACCGCAGGGTCTCATGAACCCCACTGTTCAGTTCCGCTGAGGCAGGGCTGCACTTAAGGTTGTTCTAGTTTTAGTTGTTGCTGGTCCATGCTCGCAGCACCTGCTGCCTGCGCTCACTGTGGGGAGCTGGGCCACGCACGTGACGTACTTCAGCTCTGTCTTCACTCCCCTGACCTTGCATGCTATCCGCCTCCTCCATTGCTTGGCTCCCCTTGAGTTTGCAAAAGCTCTGTCTCCCTGGGTGCTTTTCTACTGTGCTGTGTGGCTGATCTGTCTTTTGACCTCCCTGTGTAAGAGCGACGTGAGCCGCGCAAGCTCGTATGTCCGCTTTGCTCCACTCGGTGCGTCCCTTCAGCTGTCAACTTCTTTGTGGCACTTGGGATCGGACCCAGGGCCTCTGCACTGGCCACACCTCCAGCCCTTCTTCAAGTTTTATTTTGAGACAGGGTCTTGTTAAGACAGGAAGTTGGCCAGGAAGACAGAGCCCTCCAGAGCGCTGGCATCATGGGCCTGCACCATCACACCTGGTTCTGGGTGGTGTGGAACTGGGGGAAACCATCCAGGAGGCTGTGCCATGCGCTTCTGTCTCAGCTGGTCTTCAAGCCTGTGTGGCACAGGGTGGAGGGGCCGGGAGCAGGCAGTGCTCATGGCCACACGTGCCAGGAGGGAAGAGGCTCTTCTGGTTCCTCCTGGCTTCAGCTGGTGCTATGTGTGCGTTTGGTCAGAAGCCACATTGCTCTCCATGAAGATTAAGTCACAGCTCTCAGATGGCCTCAGTGTCCGTGTTCCAGCTGCAGCCTGGAGGAGTTCCTCTCTATGCCTGCCTGTGTCACCCCCTCTGCCAACAGTGCTGCTCTGGGACACCCTCCTGCCGAACGGAGGGTTTTTCCCCTCTCTTCGTTCTTGTCACTGGCAGTTGTGGTGTTTACAGTCACATGTTTACTTATTTACATTTGATGGTCCCTCTGCTCTCTGAGACTGTGGTCACCTCTGGCTATTTTGAGGGGTGGGCTTTGGGACCTCCATAGATGCTGACGCCCAGGGGTGCTCGATCCCTGTGTAAGGTGGTGCAGGCATTGGGCGCATCCTACACCCGTCCTCCTGGGTCCTTTCAATAATCTCTAGGCTACTTCTGCTGCCTCACACGCAGCCATCCTAGGTCATCGTTGCTGTGCTATATTTGCAGGGCCTGATGACTTTGTGCATGCACAGTACAGAGACATTTAGGAGTTATTTTTGATCTATAGCCGTGTGCATCCACAGATGTAGAGACTGGAGGTATGGACAGCCGGCTCAGTGCATTTCCTAACCCCAGGGATCGACCCTCACCTTCTACTGGGGCGTGCTGGGCCCCGGCACAGTGCCTGACTCACACTGGGCACTCCAATTTCATCCAAGGTTGAAATGAAAAAAAAAAAATTGGGGGGTGAAGATCCAGATTTAAATTTCTTATGTTACCTCCAGGTTGCACCAATAGGTCACTCCAGGCATCACAGGGGTGGCTGGCCTAGGGCCCCCATGTTAGAGATTCTGAAACCCACCGGGTACTGGACTGCCCAAGTCTTCTTCGGGCTGAATTTCTCCCTGGGGTCGTGCAGTCACAGAAGAGTGATCTTCTCGCCAGCAGTTGGTGAGCTCGTTTTAGGGGAGGGGACTAGAGTGGATCTAAAGAATCATCACCGTGATAAGGCTATGGGGGGATGATGGCTAATTGAAACCACTTGTGCATTCATCCAGCTGTGTCTCTGCTGGGACACAGTGCCCGGCGCTCCCAGCTCTAGTGGGTGAGGGCTTGGCTTCGTTTCACAGTGGCAGAGGATTCAGTGCAAGGCAGAAACATGGTGGAAGGGCCTGGGCAGAGGACAGCTCTCCTAGCAGGATAGCCAGGCAGCAGGGAGTGTAGGGAGAAGCCAGGGACAGAGAGCACCCTTGCAGGGCACAGCTTAGGGACCCCTGGCCAGGACCCCCCCCCCAATCTTACAGAAGCTTTAGCTAGGAACTCGCCCACTCGCCTATCGTCTGCCAGGACCGAGTCATCTTCCAGCCTCTGGGCATGCGAGGCTTCTGGGTGGTGTTCTAGATCTCAACAGTTAACACGAAGGCAGGAGCATTTTAGGAGAGAGAAGTGGCCGTGTGGCCTGGACTTGTGACCTGGCCTTCGTGAAGTGGTTGATTATGAATCGGCCCCAGCCCTCCTGCTCCTGGGCAGCTCTCCCCCTGGCCCTCGGCTCTGGCGATCACTCGTGCCTGCCTAAGTGGAACACAGTGGAGGCGCACAGGAGGGTGGGCACACGCGGAAGGAGTCGTGTGCCCTGCCGGCTGCACAGTATGGCCAGGCCCTGTGTGCCCATTCACTGGCGATGCCCCTGTGGCACCACAGCCTCCTGGGCCACTTCTGGCCTCCACTTCCATAGAGCATCATCACAGAGCTCAGAGGCAGCCAAACTCTAGACCTTCGATTCTGCCTCGGTCCTGGCCCCTCACCTCTAGGAGGGCTGGGGCTGCAGGATCAGCCACTGAGGCCAAGCGATCCCAGCCCAGGGCCTCAAGAGTGCCCGTGACTCAGAGAAATCTTTTAGGCACAGGGGGACCTAGCCTTGGGCACAAGGGCTGGTTTCTGTGTTTCTGCTTTTAGGCATGGCTGCGTTCATGAGGGGACAGGTTTTCTATTTAAGGGATAACCTTGGGGACAAAGGTTGCCATCTGGGCGGAGAGCTTGCCCCTTGAGCGGAGGCTGTATCCAGAAAGTTTGCAGGCTTCTGGGGCACCTGCAGGCTGCCCTGCAGATTCCTGTAAAGCATTCACTGGGAGTCACAGGCACACTCAGGGCAAAGAAGCCATGTAGTGCAGGTGTGGTGAGACCAGTCCGTGTTGCCATAGCAACAGTGCCCGGGTCCTTGCTCATCAAGGGACAAGACGCACTGAGCAGTTGAGGAGTACTCTGCTTGGTCTGTGTGCTATGGGCCATGTAGGAGGGCATGGCCCGGTGCCCTTGGAGAGTAGAACTGTTCGGAGTGGAACTTAAATAACCGCAACTAACGGATCTGCGAGGACCCTGGGGAGGGCAGCGTGTGGGGGCTATCTGGGGCTTGTGGAGGACAGAGGGGGAGGCTGGGGCAACAGCAGGGGTGAGGTGCGAGCTGGACACCAGGAGGAAGTGCGGGCTGGAGTGGGTGAGGGCCGCAGGAAGAGCGATCCTGGAGCCATGGCGATAGGGACCCAGGGCTGTGCCGCTCCGAGGGCCGCACACGCCCGGCGGAGCTGCTGCCCCATGGCGGGCGGTCACTCTGGAGACCGTGATGGGCTTTGCTGGAGACCAGCTGCGTGGGCCCCGGCAGGGAAGGAGACGCCCTGGTACACGCGTCTCACGGTTCATGCCTTGTGCCCAGAGGACAGGGGCCTCTGTGGGGACCACGTGGGCGGGAGCTGCTCCAAGTGGCGACAGACACATTTCACTCTCCCTTGGCAGCACAAGGCCAGGTGTTCACAGGCCCTCATGTTTCTTCAATTTTATCATTTTTAAGATGTTATTATGAAATATATTATGCAAACGGAAAAGCACCTTAAGCATATATGCACAGCTTAGTAAGTAACTTTTCCTCCATATCTTAAACATTTTTAAAGAAAAAAAACCCAAACAAACCAAAACCAAAAACCAAAACCAAAATTCCAAAACAATATGACAGGAAGGTAATCATGGCTAATACATTGTGTGTGGTTATCTTTAAATTACTCACAGTACAAGGTATCAGTATTTATCTATTTTTATGTACTTTGTGCAGGGTCTCACTACCTAGCTCTAGTGATCCTCCTGTTTTCAGCCTCCCTAGCGCTGGGATTACAGGTGTGCGCCATCATGCCCAGACTCAGTGAACCAGGGGAATGGGGCCAGCAGCATGGGTTGCCAGGAATCGAACCCCAGTCCCTGCGCTCGCCTTATCAGGTGCTTAGTCTGCTGGCTGAGCTATCTCACCGGCCTAAGATGTCAGTATCTAATCTATCCAAACAATAGTAGCACAAACCTGTCTTTGCAATGAACTGAGAGGATTATAACTACTTCAGGTATCTTTCCTATACATATATACAGTTTTCCCTCTTCCTTTTCTCTCCCTCCTTCCTTCCAGTCCCCTAAAGCACCTTCTCTTCTTTCTCCTTCCTTTTGGAGTTTCTTCCCATCTTACACTATCTGTTGTACACTTTGGATCATAGTAAATAATTTCAAACAGCCAGGGAAACAGCTCAGTGGCATAAGTGCCTGCCTGACAAGTGCAAGGGGCCGAGTTTGATCCCTGATACAACACAAAGCATCAAACATCTAAACAAAGCATGGGCCTCCGCCTCCGTGGCACCCCTTCTTTCCATGACACACAGGGTCACTATTTCTGGCTCTTCTCCATGTCTCCCCTTCACGATGTGCACCCTTGGGCTACGTAACTACAGTGGGCCCGAGTGGAGCTTCCGTGCACAGCCGCGTGGCCTCCGCTGGTCCGTGTCTCACTTCTGTCCTGTCCACGCTCACATCTGTGGCATCGGCCTGCAGTGTCGTGGCTTGCCAATCATTTCCACTTGGTTTTCATAATTGCTTTCTTTCCTGCATCAGTTTCCTGGGGTCTGACTGTACCAACATGCATTTATCCATTCTGATCGGCACTTGGGTTGTTTCCAGGTCCGGGCTTTTACAGAAAAATACTGTGAAGCCCATTCTTTTAGATGGATGTTAAAGCAGATATGCATGAGATTATTTGGGGAAAAAGAAGGAAATTGCTGGGCATATATATATATATATATATATATATATATATACATATATACATATATATATATATACACACACACACACACACACATATATATATATATATATATATATTCAATATTAGTGGATCATGCCAAGATATTTCCCACAACATTCCTGGTTTCTATAACCACCAGCAGTGATAAAATTTCAATGACTCCACACTCAGATTTGGTGGGATACAGTGGTATTTCACTGTGTTCTTACTGTTAGAAAAACTGGGAATTACTGCCTCAATTTGCTGCCACTTTCCTTATTTCCACATCTGTGGCAATGAGAGCCTTTCACTTCCAAGGATCAGACTCAATACCAAGCTTCACCCGGGTCAAGGCCGGATGTCCCTAGCAAGAAGCCACAGAGGGGTGCTGATGTGTCAGACCCGAGTGCCCCCAGGACAAGTGACCATGCGAGGCTGGCTGAGCCTTTGCTCTGTGTGTCCGGATCCAGGCTCTAGCAAAGGATCCCAGGGCACTGCTCTGGAAAACACAGTAGTCAGGCAAAAAGAGCTGGCCAGTGCCAAGCCAGGCGAGGAAAAGGGACAAGAGAGGGTCACTCCGTTTTAGAGATACTTTCAGAACAGTCCCAGTTCATCGTCTTCTCTCAAATTAGTTCTGTGGGAGATGCAGTTTGAAGAGTAGCTGCAGTGCCCTGCCTGCAGGGTAACCCTGTCCACGAGGTGACTGTGCCATGGGATGACCGTGTCCATGAGGTGACTGCCAATGAGGGGACTATGTCCACAAGGTGACAGTGTCCAAGAGGTGACCGTGTCCCTGAGGCGACTGTGTCCATCAAGTAAATGCTTGTGCCATGCAGTAACTGCCTTGCGAGGTGACAACTGTGTCCATGTGTGGTGATGATTGTGCCTACGTGGCATGATGGCTCTGTTGTCCAGGTGACTCTGGCACCTTTCTGGGGACAACCAAGGTGGCTGAGGTAGCTTTTGGTCATGATTTCTCGATGTGCTGTCTGCTCAGCTTGCCTCAGGACTCAAGAGGGATATGGAGCAGCAGTCTGGATGTGGTCTGCCTCTTGGGCCCCTCGGAAGAGCTCTGAGAACTTTTCCTGGAAGGAGTAAAGGGAGAGAAATACCGTGAGCTTATGCAGCTGTGAGCTGGGCATCAGGATGCACTGAGCTTGTGGCCAGGAGACACGCAGAGCCCAGGATGTGGGAGCCCAAGCAGCCCCCGCACGATCATTATTAAGCCCAGCAGACCACGTGGGGGCTTTGGGTGGCACTGCGTGCAATGCAGGCGCCGCCCTAGGCAGGGTCTGTGGGTCATGACTTTGCACCTGGAGACTCTAGTCAGTGGCCTGGACAGGAGACCTGCAGTGTTCCTGGGCTAGAAGCTCCTGCAGAAGGGGAAGGGAAGACCCCAAGGAGAGAGAAACCTACCCATGCTGTCTGTCTGAGCACAGGCTGACCACTGAACAGTGCTCCTGTCGGGGAGATGGGCTCAGAGCCTGGACCTGGAGGCCTTAGCTGCTGCTCACGGAGAAAACAGGGCTGCACTCCAGCCACGCTAACTGTACGCTAAGAGACGCCTCCATCTGGGGTTGAAGTCACTACCGGGGGTATGCACAAGCACCCAGAGACTGTGATGTTTTTATTTACGCCTTAAATGTACAACAACAACAAGAGGCCAGATGTGGGAAGAAGCAAGAGAGTATGAGTCACCTGTGGAGAGAAGGAGGAGGAAGCAGCAACCGGGCTGGAGTGAGCCACACGCGGTGGTGGGCAGAAGCATTCACGTGACCCAGCAAGTGTGCTGGAGGGTTCAAAGGATGTGAGCGCATGCCCAATGGCCAGAGAGAGAAGCCGTGCAGGACACAGAGGACATGGTGACAGTAGATGTCACTAACACAAAGGGACATTCACAGAACTGACTTCCTAGAAGAGGGAAGGATCTAGGCACTTGAGAATGGAGCAGTGTTGCTCTCTCCAAAGGACAGAGAACACACACTGTGGCTGTGGACAAAGCCCTAGAGGCCTGTGGGACAGGGCAGAGTCCTGTGGGACGGGGCCAATTGGTCTCACAGGACTGTAACTTGAATTCCCAAAGAGAAGGGGGCAGGGGGATAGTTTTGAGGAGGGAGTGGCTAAAAACTTCTAAGCTTGATTAAAGACATCAAGGTACAAATCCAAGAAGTTCAAAAGGTGCTGAGGAGGATAAATATAGTCAAAACACATCCAGGCGTATCATAGTCAAGTTGATGGAATCCAAATATAAAGTGTTAAAAAGCAGTCCATGGAAAATGGCACGCTTCATATAGAACAAGATTATGCAAATGTCAGTGGATTTATTTATTCATTTTTTGCTAGGAAGGAGAGAGGTCAGAAGACAATGGAATGGTATTTTTAACACAGCGCAAGGAGGCCCGTCAACCTAGAATTTCACGCCTAAATTTAGTCTCCAAAATCAAAGGCGGAGAGATGACTCTGAGTTGTGCCGCGTGCTTCCGAAGCTGTGGCCGCATGCTGCCAAGCCCGGAGGTGGCACGGTCTGCCTGGAGACGCAGGTAGAAAGCACAGGCGACTTCGGCGGCCTCGTGAGCCTCATGATAAGTTAAACTATGTGGGCGAGGATTTCATACTTCTTACCGCATGTTGGGAAAGACACTGGGATTCTATTGGGTTGAACTAAATATCAACAACGCCGTAAAATGTGAAGGAAGCACTTCAGGGAAACCAGGGCAGAGTTGACTTCTCCGCAGTGGACTGGGCGATAGGAAATGCTAGGGAAATTCTAGATAGAGAGAAACAGCAGGCAGTAAACACTGAGAATTGCTGGGAATTGCAACTATTTGGGCAAACACAGAAGACCCTGTCAGTATGTTTTCTCTTTGCATTTTTAAAGGGAGCAGAACAATTTTACACACATGCAAGGTGCAGATAAAGCTGTATTTCAGGACTCCTTTAGCATGTTAATACACTGCATAAGAGAAAAGCAGAACTAGCAGGATGAAACCACACGGTGTTGAGAGGTCTATGTAAATGAAGCATCATGATACTGAACATAAATAGACCGAACAGTAAGATATATATTGGGATTCCTCCACAACTAGTGAAGTTTTAAAGAGCTGTTGTTTAAAACCACATTCAGGAGTTAAAGTGGAATGCAAAACAGTCTTTGATGAACCCAAAAGAAGACAGGAAAGGAGAAAAGAAGAAACAGAAAGTGCAAAGTAAGATGGTAGGACCTAAACTCAACCACATCAATAGTGAGAAGGAGTACAAATGGATTAATGCACCAAAAATGGCACACTGTCACACTGAATAAGGCCAGCTGTATGCTGTCTAGAGAAGTGCACTTCAGATTTAAAGACATGAATAAACCTAATGCACACACATGCATGTGCGCACACACAGCCCATAGAATCAGAGTTGCTACAGTAACACAACAAAATAAACTTTGAAACAAAGAACACTACCAAAGATAAAAAATATAGTAATAAGCCAGGTCAGGAAGATATAATAGTTAATATGAGTTGTACAGTGTTAGATATAGCTTCCAAACATTCTAAATACATGCAGAGAGAGAGAGAGAGAGAGAGAAAGAGAGAGAGAGAGAGAGAGAGAGACAGAGAGAGAGAGACAGAGAGACAGAGAGAGACAGAGAGACAGAGAGGAGGGAGGAAGGGATGGAGGGTCTTTATTTTATAATTTTTTGGGTCAATTTTCTCTATGCATTTAGTGCAGGGGATACAGAGTCTACTGGGCCTCACTACGTAATACTCATACCAATCCTCCTGTTTTCAGCCTCCAAGTGCTGGGGTTACAGGCGCACAGCACCGCGCCGAGTCTCCGTTGTCATCTCAGTGCACTTCATGGGCAGGGCTTGCTGAGCTAGGGATGGAACCCCGACCTCTGTGCTCTGCCTAAGCAGGCGTTTTAGTCTGCTAAGCTATCAGGCTGGCCCCAAGAATCTTTATTTTAAAATTTTGTTCTCAATAATTTGTAAGCCAACTAGACAGAAATCAGCAAGAAAATAGAATCTAAATTATTACTATAATAATCTATGAATGCATACTTAAATTATGAATTACATTGTAGGCTCCAGTGACTTAACAGGCACTTGTGGAAATTTTCACCACTGCATATTTGGTGTCATTTTATGGCTGGTGCATAACTATGGGTTACCAAGAAAACCCGCAAGCTGAGGTGGAAAACAGCCCGGAGGGCAGCCAGACTGCTACAGGTGTGTCTTATGCCCGCAGTGGGGCTGTGCTTGAATCAGTAAAAACGCCCTAAAGAAGCCCTGAGTGTTCTTGTTACTTGAGTTTTAGTAAATCCCATACACCAAAGGTGAAATTTCCATGAGGGAAAGATAGGTAGTTCACACGGAATGAAAATGAAAACACTACACGTCAAATTTTCATGAAATGTAACTAGCGAAGTGGCTAGTGGGAAATGTGTAGCTCTGAAATGCTTAGGTTAGGAGGGAGGCGCTGTGAATGGGCATGTGATTCTCCACTTTAAGAAATTAGGAAGAAAATGAGCGCACCGAGTGTGCAGCACCGGGAGGCAGGGAATGACGGAGAACCGAGCGGAAGAACGAGAGATAGCACGGCCGGAAGCCAGCGCCTGAATGCTTGCAAGGACGATTTAGGGAAGAGGGAATCACTAGCTAACAGTGCTATGCGTGAAGATGGGCGATCCTTTCCGGACAGACCTCCAAAGTAAAAGAAGTGCTACGGCAGCTCGATGGCAATGCATTCAATGGGTTTATTGGCAACGGATCAGTGGGTGACAAATTAAAGTGGACAAATTTCTTAAAAGAATTGAAGAATAACTCAGGGTGGAAAAATGTCTGAACAGCTTTATTTCCATTGAAGACCGAAACTTCCTATCAAAATAATTTCCCACAAAAGTAACGGAGGCCCAAACAGCTTCTCTGAGGAATTCCTGCAGGCCCCTAAGAAAAAGACATTAGTGATCCCATAATATTATCTTATAAAGTGCAAGAAGAATATTTCCCAATATTGACAGCAACATAGTTATGACATCAAAGCTGACAAAGAAGTCACAGTAAAAGAAAAGCATGGCCTAGCATCTCTTATCAACACTGACTGTAAAGTGTTTAGCAAAATTGTAGCACATTGAATCTAAATACACAGAAGAGACAATATGACCAGGTGGGCTTTATTTTACAAACTTCGTTTAATTTTTTGAATAATCCACATAGTAATTAAATGAAGAAAGCAATATATTTGGCTCTGTGTAGAAAAGCATTTGGCAACAATGAAAATAAATTCAAGGCAAAAACTCTCCGGAAAGTAGAAATGGACAGAAGCTTCCTCAGAATGGTAACGGGCATCTGCAAAACCTTTGTGTAACTCAATACATAATGTTGAAAGACTAGCTGCTTCCCCCTGAGATTGGGAGCTGGCAAGAATACCTCTATCATCACATCCATTCAGCATCGGGCTACAGCCCCAGCTAGTGCGGAAAGACATGAGAGAGAAAAAACAAAACACCACAGGTTAGAAATGGAGAAGGAAGCCGTCGTATTCACAGACACGATTATTTATGCAAGATACCCTAAATTATTGACAACAACAGAATACCAAAAGCCTCTTAGGACAAATTCATGTACTTAACCAAGTCTCAAGATAATGGGTAAGAACCAAAACATGCACGGACTTGTATTTGCTTGTTAGCAAAAATGGAAAATTTAAGAAATTAATGTGTGTGAGTATCAAAAAACTATGAAGTCCTTATAAGTAAAGTTAACAAGGGATATGCAACATATTTACCTTGAAAGCTACCAAACACTGTAGAAAGAAAATAAAGTGTATCTAAATAAATGAAGAGATATACCATGTTCATGAATTGTTGGCATGGGGCCGGCGAGATAGCTCAGTGGACTAAGCACACCTGCTCAGGCAAACTCGGGGACCAGGGTTTGACTCCCAGCACCACATGCAGTGCCAGCTCTACTCCCCAGAATGCTGAGCTGGCCACTGAGACTGGGTGTGGTGATGCTCTATAGAGCAGCCAGAATGTTCTGAGTTTACTCTAGTTAAGTTCATGACTGCCAGACAGACCAGTAGGCAAGCTGGGTTTTGTGGAATAGAAAAGTGTAGCAATGAAACAGCTATGGCTCTTGAACCAGCACCTGTGTCAGCAGATTACTAACCGGGGACCTAAGAAATATAGTGAGGAAAGGTTACTTCTGTTCAACAGATGTTGCTGGGCTAACTTGATAGCCACATACACATGCAGCCTATGTGCAAAGATAAAGGAAGCTTGGCTCAGCTTATAAATGAATATTAATTTGAAATGTATCACAAGCATAAAAGTAAAATCTAAACTTACAGTTTAGCTTTATAAGCTTTAAAAAGAAACATTGGGCAGTATCTCCGCAAACAGGACATAGGGAAAGATTTCTTGGACAAGGACTCACTAAGTTATATTCAGAGAAGTAAAACAATTGGATATAACCAAACTGGAGAAAACTTTACTAAAAGATGAGCAGGTCCAACTGGGGAAAAAATACACATAAGAGACAATGACTTGGATTGAGACAAAAATCCCTATACTCACTAATAAAAGAAAACTAATAAAAGAAAACAACTGATTTTAAGCAATGGACAAAAAGGATAGAGAAATAGCCAATCACATTATGGGAGGGTAGAGAAATGACCAATTACATTTCAGGAGGATAGAGAAATCACCAATCACATTACAGGAAGATAGACAATGGCCAGGTGAGCTCATAGCCATCAGAAAGATGCCAAAATCTGTGGCAGAACACTTCCACACAGTCATTACAGGGATAAAAGTTTAAATTTTTAGAAAAGGGAAGCTGGAATGCTAACAGCACTCTGATGAGTACGTAAAATGTTGTAATCACTTTCAGAAAATGTCGACAACTTGTTCAGAAACTAAGTACTCCCCCCATGAGGAAATGTACATGGAACTGCAGTCTAGCTCCCTAAGTCACCAGTGTGTTGGTCACCACTAACCCTGCTAGGATAGTAGGTGTCAAAATGTCCTGGCAGGAAACTGGAATATGGGGCCCAGGGCCCTGGCCCTGTACCAGATGTGCTGGGAAGAGCCAGGTGGCCCCGGAGCACCTGGAAGAGCCCTAGATGTATCCACTGCCCCTCCTCCACACCATGGCACCCGGGAAGGGGCCGAAGTGAGGCTGCCGTGTCTGTGGGCTATAGCCTGGAGCTTGACCATTCAAGGCCCCTGCTTTAGGCCTCCTGGGACTGAGTTCCCAGTCCATCCCTGCCGCAGTCCATGCCAAGGAAAGAGAGGGCAGCTGGATGCTGAGCTGTGGCACATGGTGTCTGTGCCTGGCTGTGCATACCATGCATGACCCATGGGGTGCCTCTGGTGGTGGGGGTTGGATTGAGGCCAGTGGTGGCTGTGAGGTGCCCAAGCCCATTTCGATTGCCCTGCAGGCCCACATCTGCTGTCTTCTGGGTCATAGGATTCAGGGAATGCTGACTGCATGAGCCATATAGCCCAGCGGAAGGAATCCATGTGCAGATTTGAACTGCACCAGGCTGGTAGTGCTGTGCATTAGGTAATTGTGGTTCTTTTTTTAATTTTTTACTGTTTTTGCCATTCCCATCCTAACCCCGTTGCTACCAGTAGGTGGTTTATTTACTTATGAACACACTTGTTCAAGGTTTATTTAACATTGCAGATCTGGTCATGGTCACCGTTTCAGAAATGGTTTTCTACTGGCTCGAGTCAAGGTGCTGGGTTCTCAGGCACAGTGGCCACAGGTACACCTTAGAGCGCCTGTCTTGCCCATGGCACACCTGGGTGCTTTGCCCGCCCCGCCCTAAGCATTTCTGTGCCTCTGCTCATCTGTAAAGCTGCCCTGCTCTACTCTTCCTTCAGTTCCAGCTCAGAACCTGTCCCCCCGCTGCCGAGCCCCACTCGGGCCCTGTGGAGCTCCATAACAGCTCTAAGTCAGGATGGAGTGAACCTCTAACCATGTTGAGGGGTGAAGTTAGCATCCCGTTGTCCTGGGCTCTTGCCTTCTCTAAGAGTCTCTGCTGCCCAAGAGGACTGACTCATGACAGCTGGGAGGGGAAGAGGC
The DNA here is from genome assembly GCA_004027025.1 of Myocastor coypus. NCBI lineage: Eukaryota > Metazoa > Chordata > Mammalia > Rodentia > Myocastoridae > Myocastor > Myocastor coypus. Next base: position 42,731 of record PVJA010014176.1, read on the forward strand.
CAGGGACACAGGCTCAGCTCCTGGCCTCTCAAGCAGGACACGTCAGTGAGAAGACAGGTGCGTGCCCAGGCTGTCTCTGCGGGCAGTAGCCTCTCCAGACAGCCCTGGGTCTGTGGTGAGAAGTTGGCATTCATTTGCTCCTGAGCTCAGGTAAAGCGGAGGGCAACTGGGTGACTGCCTCAGCAGAGAGCCTGAGTCCTGAAGGCACCCTTGGCAGAGTGCGAGGCAGGCAGGGCACTGCCAGAGCCATCCCAGGGTACTGCTGCTGTGGTGCGCTAGGCTGGAGGGGCGGGTGGGTGGAAGCTGAGCCTGGGCTGTTTGCTGGATTCCCACAGTGTAAGGGGAGCTCATATGTCCCCTTGGGTCCTGAGGAAGGGACCCAGGGGTTCCAGGCGGCCCAGTCAACGAGCAGAAGTTAGAACAAGGTAACCAGATACTTAGAGACTCATGAGTAGAGTCCAGAGTCCCCAACATCCCTGAGGGACCGGATCCAAGTAGGCTATCACCCAGCCTGCAGAGCTGTCACCCAGGCCACAGAGCCAGGGCCAGCCTTGCCTAGAACTGGAAGTGGCACTGGATGCCCTTTGTCTGTCACCCTTGGTTTAGGAGTCCCTGCATCTCTGAATGTAGCGCATCCCCAGGGGAAGGAATCTGTCCAGGGTGGAGCTTAGAGACCCTTTGGTGACTGTGGCCCCTCACCCACCTCTGCCAGAGTGCCACTGTCCTGTGTGCTGGTGCCCATCAAGAACATGTGTCCCCAAGCATCATGTGCTTTGTGCCAACCCTTAGGTTCAGGCGACAGTGGAAGGTTCCCATGTTCCCTCCACACTGGGCTCGCTTGCATTTACCTGGAGCTCGTGTACATGTGTGCGTGCTGCATGGAGACTCCTCTGTCTAGCTCTTCCTATGGGGTCAGAGCTCTGAGGAGAGGGCCCTGAGGGGTCAGAGCTCTGAGGAGAGGGCCCTGAGTGACCAGAGCAATGAAGAGAGGGTGCTGAAGGTGAGCACTCTGAGGAGAGCGCACTGAGGGGCTAGAGCACTGAGGAGAGGGTGCTGAGGGGCCAGAGCTCTGAGGAGGGGATGCTAAGATCCATTTTGCTCTGCTCAGCAAGGAGCTCAGTGCCCGGTAAACATCAGCCCATGCATAGGATAGCAGGGAGTGGTCAGGGCTTTCTATGATCTGATGTGTGCTCCTGGGAACCAGAACTTGGTCCTCTTATCAGGGGTGACTTGTGCCTGATGTGCGGCGTGTAGGCCATTTGTGCACTGAATGAATTAGCAATGTTCATCTTTAGAGACGCTGGTGTGAAGCGTGTCTTGCCAATGTACGTAAATATGTTGAGTTGTTTGCTTTCCAGCAGTCTCTGGGAAACACACTATGGTTGAAGTACCGGATGACATAATCAGATATAGGAAAGACCAGTTGTGCAAACTGCCACGTGCCTTGGATCTTGTAATGCCTCACCCTCCTCTTTGGAGGCCAGACCATAATGCATCATGACCAACTGCGTTCTTGGCTTGAAAGGGGGAGCCACTGAATCAAGACGCCTCCGACCCTGATTCTTGAACTGGTTCTAGGTACAAGGGAAAGACTCCCAACACCCTGACAGGAGCGCCTCTGCCTCACTGCAGCATGCTGCTGGTCTGGCCTTTCCCAATACAGTGAATAACTAGCTGTGCTGAGAGGTGTAGGCTTGCCCTTAGGCTGGACGCGAGGCTCCCGGCATAGGTGGTATCGTGAGTGCTCACACGTAACACCGTGGAGCTGGGAAGCAGCTGCCCGCACAGGGTAAAGACCTCCATCTGCAGCTCCTTCCCCATGGCACACAGTGTCCTTCAAACTGCAGACCTCTGGAGGGAGACATGAAGCCTTTCAAATTTGCTGCAGGACAAAAACATCCCTTTAAAAATGGATGCGCAGCTGTGCCCAGAGCTGATGGATGCACAGTGCAGTCCAGGGATGAGCGGGCCGTGTGCGCCCGTAAAGCCCCGACAAGCCCCTGCTCCTTGGGGCCCTAATTGCAGGGCTCTTGCCAGAGCCCTGCAGACCTTGTCACTGGAGTCTAGCGCAGCTCTGCTTGACACAGGCTTCTGGCATTGGCTCCTTCCCACCTGCTGACACGAAGGACTCTTGGGATCGCTGAGCGTGCAGAACGTGCCTGTGATGCAAATAGCAAGGTGCCCTCTCTTCCTCCACCCACTTCCATGTCTCAGTCAGAGACTCTGGGTGCCCTCCGCTTCCAGACGTGGACCGAGATGTTAACTGCTCTGTAGACCTGCGGGCCGTTCAGGACGTGGGAACCAGAGACAAGATTTCTCTGCATCCCGGGCTTTTTATGAGGAGCTTCTCTGCTTCTTGATTAATTGAGAGATGAGAAGATGCCGGTACGTTGTTCTTGAAGGTGTAAGATGACAGCTCCTGCTTCCAGGCTGAGAAGGCCACAGAACAGGGATTTGAGAACTGGACTCCAGGCACAGGCTCCACAGTACTTGGGCTGGGGTCCTCTGCGCACGGGAATCCTCAGGGGCTTTCCTCCCTAAGACAAGGAGGACAGACGTGTCTGATCTCAGTAATTTAATTTAAATCTAAAAGCTCAGTTTTTCTCTGTACCACAAGCATAGCTCTTAATTTTGGCTAGAATCTCTAAAATTTTAATTCTGTGGCTACCTGAGTCCTGTCTTCATGGGTCAGACACTAGTAATTCAAAGCCCTCTGGTACCAGGGCTGGACCCGGTCCACATAAAATGCTCCCAGGCACTGTTACTGGGGCCGTCCTTACAACCAGGGATCTGCTGAGTTACGTTGTAATGTTATTTTCCCTGTTTAAAAATAGACTCATTATTCAATGGCTTCCAAGCACACATGCATAAAAAAGCCAAAATTTCCCAAATGAGAATAAATTAGAAACCACAGTTGATATATTATTTTTGTTCACTAGAGAACCTCTGAATGAATAAATCTAAAGTACGTAAAAGCTCTGTAAAGATGCTCCAGAATTTAGTTGTGTCCACGAAATGACAAATAATGCCTGGGACCCAGAGGGAGGGGTGAAACGGAGGCCTCGCCACGCCGACTAAAACCTGACCATGGAAAAATTTACACTCATTGGCAATTTGCTTTCTGTCTTCCATTCACTGTCAAATCAGAAATGATATTCTTCAAATTGACCTCGTCCGGGCATCAAAGTGGCCAGGGAGCCTGCGCGCTTACCAGGTAGCAGCCTCCGGTACTGTGGACAGGGCCAGCTCACCCTGAGCGCGGAGGAGGAGCCTCGCCGGGCCATCCTTAGCCTGCTGAGAAGCTCCTGTCTATCACAACACAGATTTCTCCCCAAATCCAGGCTGCATAGGATGGAGGATGCGTCTTTAGCTCATTTGTGGGTGAGCAGCTGTGTTGTGTTCACGTAACTTCAGGGCTAAGGGCATCTTGCTAGGGTCTCATGTTGCCAAAGTTGACCTTTGGCACCGAGCTGTCCCTTTACTGACCAGAACATTTAATAAATTCAAATCCCCAGCCTCGCCACCCTGCACACGGAGACTTTACTGTACAGCTATTTTTGGTAGCCTGAAACAGCAGAAGGCTCTTCGCAGGGCTGAGTACCCAAATCTGCTGATTGTAGACCCGAGTAATTCACAATATCCCATCAGTCAGGAGGGGCACAGACAAGCTAATTGACCCACTTAACGGAGAGAGCTCCCCAAAGAGGGCTGTCTTTCATGGCTTAAGTCCCATTAATCAACAAATACTCGTTGGCCTCCTGCTGTGCGCCTTGCGTGACGCCGCCGGAACGAAGCATAAATCAAGAGCCGAGTCTCGGAGCGTTGCTGATTCCGCGGTGGAACGAACCCAGTTAGGACGCCACTGGTGGACGTGGTTGTGTTTATGAAGTGGGTGCGCGGGGCCTGGGAGCGCAGGTGGAAGGTGCACAGCGCGGAGAGGGTGGGACAGCAGAGACTCATGCCCCTGTCGCCCCAGGCCGCTGAACGGGCCCCGCCCAGGCATCCTAGGTTCCTCCTCCCCAGGTGCTCAGAGCTGGGACCAGGAAGAGGCCGCCTCTTCATTTATTGGTCTTTTGCGTATATGGTCAGTTTTTGAAAATTTACTTGTTCTTACATGCACAGAATGCATCTCGGTTCTCCCTGTGGGCCCCCCACCCCATGTCAGTCCTCTTCTCATTTACACAAGGCCCCCCTTTTTCCTGTCACTTACCTTTTACTTATAGTTTGCCTTTATCATATGAGACAAACCACATGATCATCATGTTGGTGTGTCTGATTTATTTCATTTAGCATTATGGTGGCAAGGTGCATCTGTTTTCCTACAAATGACTTCCGTTATTCTTTACCACAGAGTAGTACTCCACTGCGCTCCTGGAAGGGTGAGCATGCCTGGGTCGCTGTGATGGGAAGCCGTTTCCTTCTTCCAGGGGATGCCGCGATGAGAAGCAGCTGGGTCGAAGGTGCATGCGAGTTTTGGTGGTTTCAGGAACCTCCACAATGGTTTCCAAGGCAGCGGAACTGGTTTACCCGTCCACCTGCAGCTTCCGTTGGTGTTTCTCGCTCACACTCAGCTTTGAACAGAGTGGGAGCTTTGCCTCCGTAACTCAGAGCATCGCCTTCTGGCCTGCCGTGTCGCATAAAGGGACTACGCTGGTGCCTGTGACCGGACAGGAGCTCTCTGGGAACGCGGCCCCAGGCAGCCCCTGCAGCCCCGTATGGCGCAGGCTTACTTGCATCTGTCTTCACTCACAGTCTGGCCCTGCAGTCAGACGATGGCCTGTGTTTGCTGTCCACGATAGGTGTGTGGTGTCCCTGAGGCAGGGGTGGCACATGAGTCCCTGCGCCTGTGGTCCATTCCCCGGCAGTTAGTTCACTGCTGGCTTCCACCTCAGGCCTCAGCTCTTCCACCTCAGGCCTGTTCAACCCTGAAAGTAGGCCACCAGGGAGGGAGTCAGGGGCACCTGGACATCCTCTGAGTGGCTTTCCGTCCATGGATGTTTGGAAAACATTTTTTTCCCAGAAAAAATATTTTGTAACGAAATCTTATTTGGATGCATGCACTGGTACAATGCCAACCTCTGTTCAAACATCCAACTATGGGTGTGCAGACTGCACCATATGCGCTGTGTCTCCTGGAGGGCCAAGGTACACAGAGCGGCGAGGAGGTGCAGGGGGAGGCTGAGGGGGCATGCAGAGGGGTGAGGGGTGTGAGGGGAGGCCGAGGGG
>PVJA010014177.1:0-35000 GCA_004027025.1 Myocastor coypus
CAGAAGAATTTTTGCTGGAATAAAGAAGTGCCTTTATTATCCTAGGGAAAATCACATTCTACAAGGCAAAGTCTCTGACAACTTCAGAAATCATTCATTCTATGTAAGTATTCTTTATTTGGATAAATATTTTTACAAATATTAATATACTTTGATATTCAGTTTGATTGGTTGATGCTAGTGTTACACACAGCTTTTCCAGTATACCTCCTTTGCTTGAAGCAAAATGAATCTCTACCAGAAATGTTTCCTATTTAAATTCAGGGAGCAAATAAATGACCAATATCCCCATATACATGGTTATCAATGCCTTATTTTACATAATATTTTCATATTAAAAATAAAAATGTAAATCTTAAGGAAATTTCAAGACTTAGACTTTTAAATGATACTTTCAAAAGCTCAGAGCTCTAAGGGGATGTTGAGATAATTTGCTCCAACGTATAAATATGTATAAAACTCCCATGGCACTAGGCTCTGCCCAGATGATCCAAGGCCAATCAGGTATTTTCCACTTTCCTATTGTGGTAGAATCTTAATCTCTCTCTTTCTCCCACTCCCTCTCTCTCTCCTTGTCCCTCTCCCTCAGATGAGGATTCTTTTTCCAACAAGTATTACTCTCACATGGTGGATCCTAGAAGATTTCACAGGAGCACACTACACTGCTTCTGCTGGCCCTTTGAGAAGAAAGTGAAAACGCATGTGCAGCAACGTCAATGGCCAAGGTTACCTAACCAGTAGTTTGCTATACTAACAAATATCTAGAAGCTGATGGCACTACTTTGAGTACCTCTAGTAGTTGTAGAGGCCAATGATAACATGCTAATTTTATGTCTCAATAAATTTAGTATTAAAATATTTATACAAGTCTTTATTCTCCTGAAGGGTGTATACAAATTTTGGCAGACTCTCTTTATACAGCTGGCTGTGATATGCATTACTGGAGAGAAATGTGTTACTCTACTGGTGGAATAAGCTACTCTGGCAGCACAAGGTACAGAATGAGAATTCCAAGAGGGGACATGGGCACAGGGACAGTAGAAGCTCAGTAGAGGAGGCAACATATGAGTTAAGTGTTAAAGGATAAATAGTATTAGATCAAGCAGAGGAGAGGCACTGCAAGTAGACAAAACAAATCCACCTATACATGGCAACTTCTTTTTTTTTTTTTTTTTTTTTTTTCATCTGTTGTGCCCCTCAATGAAAAGAGTGGCCACCATGAGGCCAATTCAAGGTCCTTTTGAAGAACTCTTCTTTCTCTTTCCCGCATGACAACTTCTTTGAAGGAGACTTTTAAAATTGTTTTACTTAAAAACAATTGAATTTCCAATATGATATGAAATATCAATCTCAATCCCGAAGATTTCTTTCTTACTACTCTGTTCATTACCCAGAAACTCTAGATGTTTAGGAAAATTGATACAGTAAGAATAATGAGAGGACTTAAGTGCTTTGGCAGATACAGAGAAAGAAAATGCTTTGGTATTGGAATCCAGAGGTGCACCGGCCTCAGGGGCCTGGGCAGAAGGCATGCTATTACTGCACTAAGAAGCACACTGCAACTTCTTGTCTTTTCAGTCTGCTTAAGATATAAGTTACAGTAACTTCTTAAGAAAAAGCACCTACCAAAAGTAACCTCCAAGGTTTTTGCCCTGTCCCGGGACCTATCTGAAGAACCTAGACAGACCCTTTTTTATTCAGCCCTTATATTCAATCAGGATGGGGAGTGGAAGCAGGGATAGCTGCAGAATCCTTGTCTGCATTTTGTGCCTCTCCTGCCACACAGGGGGAAAGGGCGGTGAGTACAGACTCCTTGGGCACAACTAGGAGAAAGGAGAGGTGGGGTATCCCTGATAAATTGAAGTTCTTTTTAGTTTTGTACCAGAGACTGAACTCAGGACCTTGTGCTTGCCAGGCAAGGGTTTATGCTGCTAAGCTATCTCCTCTTCATATTGGTATTTTTAAAAAGACATATGTGCATGGAATGAGAGTTTTTAAAAAATGAAGCACTTCAGTTCTGCTGAGTTTACTTCTCTTCAGGGAACCTATCTGCAGAGCAAGTTGTAGGAAGAATGTAGGTAGGAGAACACTCTTGAAGAGGCAACCCTTGTTATTCTCATTGTTAAAGAAGGTGGCTCCTTCAGCCCTGGTTGCCACATTGCTCCTCCCAGGTGTGCAGCCTTGAGGAGAGACAAGGTTGTGCGGGGATACCATCCATAGCTGTTTACTGCTGCAACTTTCTCTGATTAAAAAAAAAAAATGTTTTCCTCCTTTGAATTTAATATATTTAGTTTTTTACAGTCACCATCATAACAACAATGCCCCATCTAGTGTCAAAACAGGGAACACGGTCCAAGAGAACAGAGCGAGGAATGATAATGCAGGCTGTGCTGGCTTCAGGCTTAGGAAGCAGGTGGGAAGCATACAGGGACCAGGGCATCCATTATTTCCCACACACTCAGCTAGAGGAAGATTTTTTTTTTTTTAAAGGCCATGTTTCACAACTTTCGTGTGTGATGGAAAATGCCAGTATAACATTATCAAGGTTCCACAGGAAAATCTTGCCTGTCACTTTTGCTAGCAGCTGTCATCACAAACATAAGAAGCCCCCCCCTCCAAGGATGGGCATGGAGGTCAGGGGAAGCATCTTCCTCCCTGAAGATAAGAAGAGGCTCTGGTAAGGCCAGCCCCAAGCAGGCCAAGTGCAGGCCCCTCCCTGAGACTCTGCCAGAAGCAAGCCTCACTGGGTTTGAATCATTCCTGTGCAACTTTTCACCTTTTCCTTCTCTAAGAACAACATCTCCGTCTGATTAATAGCTGACCACACACTCTTAGTGCTTTCTGGAATCCACACCAGTCTTACGCTCTTTTCCTTGCTTCCTGTCACCTCATAGAAAGAAATCAAGGGCAGAGACTGATGTAGTGACTAGGACAAGGCAGACATTACTGCAAGGATCGATCACCTTGTGTGTTTCTGCTATGCTTTTTTCCCCCTTTTTTGTACATTAAGAGTCACACAAGTTAATTAAATATTTTATATTGCCCTATAAAAATTGTCTCATTGTAGAACCTGCCTCCCTCTCTCTCAGAAGCCAGGTCCATTTGGTGGAACATTTGTATAGTGTCTACTGCATACTAGGCACTCTTAATAACATCTGGGTTGAGAGAACAAAAAGAGCTCCAACTCAGAAATTCTCCACTCTGCCAGTCCTGCTCAACTCTGTGCTTTAGAATATTGAAGGCACATTGTACTTCCTGCAGCCTGAGTTCTTAGGGGCTAGAGACTGTCTCTGCTTTCAGTCCCAGGATCCTTTGCTTGTTGAGCCCTTCCCTACAGCTCCTCGTCTTTGAGTATGGCAAAAGTTGCTTTAACAACCCACATGCTTATTAGCCTTCATTGATCTCTTTTAGCTAGTTGCTTTTTTTGTGGTCTCCATCACTGGCCCTCCTTCTGTCATTACCTTCTAGCTCATTTATACTTCCAGAATTTACTAGCCTCATCCATCTTCTGACCACCATTCAGCCTTGGTGTGTTGGTGCAATCTGCTTTGACTGTGATCTACATTCCCCAACTGGCTCAGGTCTCATGTGTCTCTAATTTCTTGTATCACCTGAGTTTCACAGCCTCATCTTCCCACTCCATGATCTTCATATCCATGCTGAGGGCAATGCCCTCTTTTCCACAGGTTAGCAGAGTGGTCTCTGTTCAGCCCCCTGGTCAAATCTCACTCTCATTTCAGGTCTGTAAACTGCAATAATCTTGAGTAGAAATATTAAATATCTTTTAAACAATAAATTCAAAATATTTTGAGATTGGATCAAATAACGTAAGATCTTTAAGGACAAAGAAACTTTCAAATAAAATTAAGAGATTATCCAGGCACAGTGATGTCTGCCTATAGCCAAGGTACCCAAGAAACCAACAAAGGAGTATGGTAAGTTCAAGGTAAGCCTTGGCAAATTAATGAAATCCTCTCTCAAGATACAAAGAACTGAAGTTATAGTTCAGTGGTATATACCTATGTGTGAGGGCATAGTATATGTGTGAGGATACAATTTCAATCCTCAGTACTGTATGTGAGAAAGAGACTGGTTGGATCCCTACGTCTACATGCTATAGTATTCTTGAGGCACAAGAGTGTGGGACTCTACTGCACAGTGTGGTTCACAACACTGAAGGATGGGAATCCCACTAGAGTCTCTAACATTCTTTCCCATCCAGCCAGCTCTTCTGCATCTGCTGGGTCCTTTAGGTTTGGCCCATGATGCAGAATACCCATGTAGATGGCGACACATTCATAAAGTAGGAATTCAGTAACCAAGAATCTCCCATAACTCAAACACACTTGAGCATGAAACACCAGCTATAGGTCTTGCCATGGTACCATTATAGCCACCATCACTGAGGGACAGCAATGGGCTAAAAATGCAATAATCTTAGTGAGTAGCATAAGACTACCTACCTAGAACATTCTTTATTAGTTCACTTCAGTAACTGAAGCTGTGTGGGAAACCACTCAGACTGCCTCAGAGCTTAAAGGCATGTAAGAACTCGTGAAGACAAGACCTTGCTTGTCTAGGGCAGGTGCATAGCGGAATACAGTTATATAACCATGATATGGTACAGGTAAACATGCATGTGCAGGCTGTAGCACTATGTAAGAATTTACACATGAGATAACCTGTATAATGATGATGTAATAAAGATGCAGATAGCTCTTGCTCTTGTTTTCTGCTCTGCTCCACACTGCCTGCTGCTGCTGTTATTTATGCCTTACACATGTGTGTTCTTTAACCTTGGGAACTCACTCTGGAAAATATTCCTAGGGTCCCCTGAGCAGGCTTACAAACCATCATAGATGTAGTGAATATTAAGGTTAGATAAGAGAATGTGATTTTCAAAGTATTACATTAATACATATCTCTGCTTTACCAAATGCATAGCATATACCCTTAAAATGACTGTAGCGGCCGGGCGTGGTGGCTCACGCCTGTAATCCCAGCACTCGGGAGGCTGAGGCAGGAGGATTGGTGCGAGTTCGAGACCAGCCTGGGCTACAAAAGTGAGCTCAAGGCCAGCCTCAACTGCATAGCAAGACCCTGTCTCAAAAAGACAAAAAAAAAAAAAAAAAAAAAAGACTGTAGCAATTAATGCTTTTAAATGAATTAAACATAATATACATATATAGAAATGTTTGATCCTAGCTATGGTTTCTGACAGTCATCCTCAGATATAAATTTTCCCAATGGATGCTTTAATTAAGACAGTAATATTTATTGAAAGGTACACCATAAATGTACAGCCACTAGAAACATTATTGAGCAAATGTAATTTATGCTGCAGCCAGCGTACTGTATTTTAACACTGCTTTGATTTTATCAGCATTTGTCAATTAATCAACGTGAACCTTGTAAAACATGTTCTTTTGTTAGTGGGAACAAGCAATTGCTTGCAGACTTTGAAGGAAAGGTCATTTAATAAGTTGCTAATTGTACAAAGATAGATTTAAATTTAAAAAAGTAAACTCTCATTACTACAGTACCCATAAAGGACTGTTTGTGCTTAAACTTGTCAATTTAAATGTAACCAATAGTTTCTTTTCTCTTTTTAAAATATCTTTCTAAGCAGCAAAGAAAGATTAAGGCTTAAATTAACCTAACTTCAGGGTTTACAGTTTATTTAGCAGGCTTCTTCTTGTTATCTTCGCCAGTTCAGAGTTACAAGCCTTGAAGCTATGATTATAAACAAATGAACTATACATGTATTTCATTGGCTGAAAAGTCAGGAGAAAGAGAAAAAGTAGGAGATGAGGAAACAGCAGCATAGAAGAGCCATGCAGTGGTGGTGCTTCATTTGCTTATATTCACTCGTTCCCTATTCTTCCAGAGGAGACAGCAGCTCTCTCTACTTTCGACCACTCATTTGAGTGCAAGAAGCTGAACCAAGTCCTCTCCTTGGGCCACCAGGCATCCATATACTCAGCAGTTCTCCTGGCAGCCACAAGAGCACTGATTCTGCTGCATCTGGGTGAGCAAGCCTGTGCACCCATCTAAGGGACATGAGGTGGTTTAAAATAGTCACATACCTTGGACAGCAGTTCCTACAATGGTGTCTGCTGGGCTGAACCTTGAAATTCTCACCATCTTAGAAGTGTCAGATGAATTGGAGATGGCTTGCCTTGGGGCATTTGTTGGAGTCAGAATTGTGTAGTCTATAGAGATAATGTTCGCTGAAAGGAGATGTGAGTTTCCAGATCCAAAGTCAGCAAACTGTTTGCAGAGTGTCTTTTATTAGAGTTAGGAGACCCAGGTTACTCTCTGCCTGCTCGAACTGGCTCATCTACCCATTTCATTCCATTCTCTTCTCAGTTCCAAATAAGTCACTATTTCATGCACATTTCCCTAAGCAGATGCAAACATTCTTTTCCAGTGCCAGATTCCTCTGGGCAAATTAGGTTTCTTGGAAAAGGGTCAGGCAGCAATCAAACAATATACCTACAAGCAACAAGCCTGTTCTTTCAGAGGATGTTGTTATTTTGCAGGTTATAAGTCACATTTTTGTTCTTAACTGGGCAGCAATGTTGAATCTGATAGGGCCAGGTATGGTGAGCAAAATCCTTGTATCTACAGTCTGAGTTTTCTTCTTGTGGTCATGATGGGGGTTATTTTTTATGGAAACTAAACTGATGGTCATAAAACAATTTGTGGAAAATTCCCTTTCCCAATAATTCTAATTTAAAGCTGCTAACCATGTTTTAATTTCTTAATAAAAATATGAAACAGCTTTTGTAATAAAGAAATCCTTGTATCAGCAAACATGGAATATTTCTGAAATAGCTGCTCTCCATCATTTTTTCTTGAGTTGTAGGGAGAAAGTCTATTTTATGTGCATTTAGCATTTGCTTGCCTCAACTTCAGCATCAGCTCCTAGTATCAAAGTTCTTTCTAAAACAGAAGATACAACACAGAAAAGGAAACTGCTTGGTAACATAATAGCTGGCCATAGTCAGGACTTATTTCTATCTAAAATATATCTACCACATTAAGAAGCCAAAAGGAAAAATGAATGAATGTGGATGGCACGTGTTTACTTAGTACACTACAAATGTTTGTGTATTTGAATTCAAGTGCTTCCATTATCTTAGAGATCTTAATCATTTTACTAAGTTTTCTGAAGTGTTCAAAGACTGTGCTTAAGGAGTATTATTGGCATTCAACATAGTGATACTATATTACCTTATATCTTTGATCAAGTTTATTTAAAAGTAAGTTTAGGCCAATGAAGTGGCTTAACATTCTCCTTGTGTTTCAGCCTGTTAGTAGAAACACATCTGACTGCAGGGCACCCTCATGGCACCCTCATACTGCTCCAAATGAACCTTAAATTTGTAAGGTGAGTGGCAGGCAATGTTCAACTAGAAATTTGAAATATCACATTTATTTAAAAACATCTATTTTCTTCATGTATGATGCAACCAATGGATCAAAAGGTGGATGGCTATTAAGGACGTACTGTGGTTTTTCACTTACAGCTTCCAAAGGGTGGAGAACTTTCACTCATCTAAAATGGCATAGGGGAGCCCGGCAGGATGGCTCAGTGGTCTAAAGTGCTTGCAGGCGGCTGTAGGGACCGCAGTTCAATCCCGGCACCACATGCTACGCCAGCCCTGCCCTGAAGGCAGGCTGAGCCAGCCATAAAAATAAATAAACAAACAAATAAAATGGCATAGGGTTCTTGCTAGTTGTCCAACAACTGGCCCTCTGGTGACTTAGGGAAAGAAAGTGGTGCTGTAGATGGCATGAAGCTGATATAAAGAGGTGAGACCAGGGATTGCCTGGTTTTTATACTACAGACAAAGTTATGAGGAACTTGTCTGCTATTACTAGCAATTAGCTAAAACTGGAAAGCCTAATCCTTCAAGGTCCCATGATATTAAAAACATCATCACATATAAAAATTTAAATTACCATAACTAATACAACCATCTAAAATATCACTGTAAGAAACTTAGAAGCAATTTCTTAAAACTTTACCAGGCATAGGGATCACTTTGACACAGTATTTTGAAAAAAACAGATTCTTTATACCAAGTACAAGTTGAGACTTTGTATTTCCAGTAAACTTCCTGGTAAAATTGGGCCTGCACTCTAAAAAGTCAGTGATAAAATGTGACCAAGAGTCTTCTCTCTGGTCACCTTCTTCTGCAGGGGAGGATGAACTGTTTATTAAGCCAACTGGAATCAGCCACTGAGAAGCACTGAGTATACATTATACATGCTTATGCTTGTTTGCTTTCAATAACACCCTTCGCTCACTGGGAATTTTACTCAAGTTGTAGAGATAAGGAGATGGGAACTCAGAGTAGTCAAGAGAGACAGGTCATGAACTGAATGTTAGAAGATATGAAGTGTTTCTGGCCTGAAAATCCATTTTTGTTTCATGAAAATAACACAAGTGTAAATGTTCACTCTGATGGAAAAAAAAAAGGTCTCTGCTGGTGAAGCATTCATAAAATATTAAGTTCAGAGACTCAAACAGTGCCCTATTTACAATGTGACTACTAGAAAATAAGAAGATTCAGAATGATTTTCATTATCTCAGGATCACAATTAACAATGTTGATTAAATAAATGATAGTTTGACAAAGCCAGTCCCAAAACACTCTCAGTGGGATTCCCTATGACAATAGTAACTTAAAAACTGGTACATGTACATGGTAAGATATATACAGCAAGAGGCTTCCTTTGATGTGCATATAATCCCAGAGTTCTACTGCTCAGATATAATGCCCGTAGGTTTGCATAGCCTTCCAGAATTATTTTATGCAAAGAGGAAAAAAAGCATAAAAATTAATTCATTTGGTCATCCCAAGGAACTGGGGAAGTAGCAGTGAATAGACAAAATCTCTCCCTCATGTACTTTATGTTATAGTAAGACATATAGATCACAAACATACAAGTATATTATATATTGCATCACATAAAGATAAATGCTAATGTAGCAAGCCATTGGACTAGAGGGGATTCTTGCAATTATAAACACAGCAATTGACACTGACAACAGTTCTACAAAGGGCTGTATATGGTTTCTAGGTAAATCCTTAGAGGATGTGACCGACCTTGTGAGATACAAAAGTTACATGTTTTGTTATACGTGCCTTGCTTTAAATTGCCTTTATCCACCCAGCAGAAAAGTTTAACCACAAGGCATAAAGAGTAAAGCTAGATTAGTATGCTGAGGTATAAAAGGCTTGAGTCAACAGTTTCTGATATTGCAAGTTCTGCCAATAACCCACTACTATTATGGAGCAATGGACTATGTATACAACTACTTTCTCTTAGTTCAAGTAGAAGAAATTTTTGTACCAATAGTGATTAGAAAAATTATTATGTCTCATCCTGTACTGTGAATATTGCTTTATATTAATTATTGTGGCTATCCTACTAATGTGTTTTGAAATTGTCTCATTGTTATTTCTTATTAAAAGTAATAAAAAATAAATAGCAATTAAGAAAAGATAGCATTTGAGTAAGCCATGAAACAGTTTTTAATATTATATAGCACATTGTAAAAAAATTATTTACAAACTTAAATGAGTATAACAATAAAAGTCGTCTGAAATAAACATGAAGAAGAGTTTTCAGATCCAGTCATATAACAGTTCTCTCTGTCCCAAAATCAAGAAACTTATACGCATACAATTAGAATTATCAAAGTAGAAGGAGGTAGGCAATAAATATGTAAAGATTTAACATTTCTTAACTTAGTTAAAATTATAGGACCACATTTCCAAAAAAAAAATGAACCTTTTTTCTCAATAAATCTGAATAAAATCATACCAAGATACTGAAAAATGAAACTGTACAAAACTAATTGTAAAGAAAAAAATCATTAAAGCATACACATAGAAAAAAATATCAGCTATGGAAGAACAAAATTAAATAGTATCTTATTCCACATTAGCAAAAAAAAAAAAAAGGGCAAATGACTAAGAAACTAGACATTTATTCAAAGGACTAACTCATTGAGTTTTATACTTAGCAAACATATCTTTGAAAACTAAAAGTAAAATATTTTCCAGTTATACAAATTTAAAATATTCTAATACCTCCAGATGTAACATATAGAAAATAACAAAGACCATAAACTAGAAAGCAAAAGAAGTTGCCGTATGGTCCTGGGTAAAGAATAAAGAGTTCTCAGACTGGTACTTATGCAGGACTATGTAAAATATAGTTATATTAGATGAACCCATTTAAAAGTTCACTGGAGATTTCCAAAGAACAGTACCAATCTTATGTCACACTATGTGTATAATTTTCACATATATATTTGTGTGTGTGTGTATGTGTGTGTGTGTGTGTGTGTGTAAAAGATGAGGAAGAACTAATATATAGTAAATGGAAAATGGAAACACACTTTTTAAAAGTTTCTAACATCATACAATGTCTTATAAGTAGACTGTAAGTCAAAGAAACAGTATAAATCATAAAACAAAAATTAAAAGTTAATATGTAAAAAATTAATTAAATATTAAATCAAAATTAAATATTTCACAATAATATTCAAAAGTTGAAATAAAATTGTGAGTCAAACTAAAGAGACCAGAATGTAGTTTATCATTTGTATGAACCCATGATCAAATCAGAGTACTCACACAATATTTGATTAGGTCAATACAGTGGTTCTCAACCTGTGGCTTGTGACCCCGGAGGTGGTCGAACAACTGAAACACAGGGGTCACCCAAAGGCATTCTGAATCATAACTGTAGCAAAATTACAGTTTTGAAGTAGGCACCAAAATTATTTTTTTGGTTTGGGGTCATTGCAACATGAGTAACTGTATTGTGGGGTCACGACATTAGAAATGTTGAGAACCACTGGGTCAATATATACAAAAATATCAACTAAAAAAAGTTTTCAAGATAGTAAAGAATTACTCAAAATAAAATATAACATAAATACTGGAATGACAAATATATGACCAGCAATTCTAACAGTTTTGGGATAGGATGTTACACAAAATTCTAGTATGTGGTAGATGCAGACAGTGTCCATGACACTTACTAGTGCCCACGTGTCATATGTAGGACTGAGCTACTGCTATTTCCTTGATATCTACCCTGTAGACCTGAAGAGAATCATGACCCATAGAGTGCAGGACAAGTCCATTTGTAGAATATGCTGATGGAACTATTTTGCTGCTGTATACAAAAGAACAATTGAAAGACTGCTGTTGTATACCTCTTTTTCTCCTATGTTTAATTGTTTGCCCTATTTGGTGGGTTCTTCCCATTCTCATTTATGGAGTTATAGTCATTTTGATCCCTCTCTAGAATATTTTTTAGTAAATTACATAGAATTGGCTTTGCTTTCAAAAAATTCTTTAGCTGTTCTTTGTCAGGAAGTATTTCACTTGTCTATTAAACTTGGAAGAGTTTTGTGGGGTATATCAGCCTGGGTTGGAATTTGTTTTTTTTACAAGACTTGAAGTATGTTGCTTCATGTTCTTCTTGACTTGAAGAGTTGTGCAGAGAAATCTGCTGTTACTCCGATAGGTTTTCCTTTAAATGTGATCTGTTTCTTTTACCTGGTAGCTTTTAGTATATTGTTCCTGTGCTGAATTTCTAGGATCTTGATTGTTATATGTCTGGGTGTAGTTTTAACTGAGTTGTATTGACTTCTTTCTCATTGATAGCTATTAGGCTAACATTGTTCCTCACTGTATTGTCTTGCAGATGTTGAATTATTTTTTCCTATACCTATTTGTTAAGATCTTTTCTTAACTTTTCACTAGCTGCAATGGTGTCTTCTAAATCTGAAAGTCTATTTTCACTTTCATTCAAATGGTTTTGCAAGGTTGTGATTGAGGTTTTAATTTCCTGTATAGCATTTTGAAAACACTTCATACGTTGCATTTTTTTCCTACATTGCTCATTTGAGGATTCCATCATTTTCTATTCTCCTCTAATTTTTTATCTGTGTCTTCTTTAGAAGCACTTAGTACTTTTTTCAATATAGTTATCATTTCTATTTCTACTTCAGAAATTGTTTCTGATCTGATTTCCTCTATACCTTTCTGCAATTGCTTCTTTACTTCAGATGCTATTATTTCAGAGATGTCAGGTGTGTGATTTACAATTTCTTCTATGCTGTTATCTCCTGCATTTGTTCTGGGTAGGATCAGGGCCTGATAATGCATTTTGCATCTTCTCTTTGTCAATTTGTATAGCCCTGCCTTCTGATGTTTGCTGTAGAACTTTGGTAAAGTTACTACCTTAGTACCAGGTCGGGATCTACAAAGTCAAACTCATCCAGGTGGGTTTGGCTTGGGTCTGGATACTGTGCTCCACTTCTTCCTACTGCAGCCCTTGGACATAAACCCACTGGCTAGATGTGTCCCTCTGGCTAGATATTCTGCTCCTGGTCAGCTGGATGGGTCTTGCCTCTAGGCTCTCTGCAGAGAGTTCTGCCACAGGGTTCCACACTGGGCCTGTCTGAAGGAGGAAATTCCACACACATACATAGCCTAGGTGCTGGCTGGAGTGAGGATCTAGCTCCACATGCACCAGCTGAAGTTTGGGTTTTTGTTTGTTTGTTTGTTTTTGTTTTTTAACATGTTCTCATTATATATGGTTCAGGCTGGCCTCAAAATCTGTTTATAGTGCAGGCTGGCTTCAAACTCCCAAAGATCCTCCTGGCTCAGCCTCCTGAGTGCTAGGATTATCGGTGTGAACCACCACACTCAGCTAAAAGAGGTCACCTGATTCTATACTTACTTTTTCCTTAAACCATATGCATTAGAGGATCACCATACCAGGATTTAACCTGATGTAGCTCATTCTTTGAAAGGATCCATGACAATCCACTGTTCTAGTGTGCCATAGCAGTACTGAGAATTTTATTATTTCCATAATGGACATTTGAAATCCTGTTACAGTATATCAGGTGATCATTTGAGCAGTTATAAAGAGATATGGGGTTTGTAGTTTACAAGACAGATTAAACAGAAAAGGACTTATACTCACTGAGATAAAAAAAACTATAAATTCAAGCCCTTGCTCTGCCACTCTTTATATCTAGTTGACCTTGCTATATCATTGAGAATTTCTCAACTTTCTTTTGCTTTTTTATACTAGTACTCTGGCCCCAGGAGACAGTTTTCCTCCTCCTGGCACACTGCAGGAGGTGGTGCTTTCCATCAGATGCAAGGTGATACCTATGGCTTCTCCACTTTGAGGTCTAGGTGACACTTTGCATGTATCATTTTCCCTTGCACCAAGGTAACTTAAGTCCTACATACCCAAGTGAAAATGTCAGCCTTCAAAATGACAAATTTTCCATGCTCCCCACAAAAGGAAGCATAAGCCAAATTTTTCCAGGACAGTTTACCCTCTGGGCTCTGTGCATGCTGTCTCTGCTTAGAAGAAAAACGCACAAGCTTCCTTAAAACATAAACAAAAGTCTTTGCTTTCTGGTAATATTTATTCATGCAGATACAGATGTTCAGCACTGGGCCATATGACTAAACAGACTTCAGATTTAATGACAGATTAGTTTATTCATTTAATTTCTGAGTCAGTACCTGCAATTTGTCAGCACTCTACCAGGCACCACAAAAATAACAAATAGCAGTGCAATGCAGTTTCTGCCCTGTCATCCTCCTGTATTTTCATAAAAATAGGACAAGCACAAAAACAACTGCGAATCAAAGCTGTGAGGGTTGCCAAAGGCAATGCAACAGGAATTAAGTGAAGGGTGAGGATACTATAATCTGAACTGAGAAACAAATAAGTAGAGAAGTATTCAAGAGATAAAACAGGCACACCAGGACTTTGGTGGTGGGGGGCAGTGCTGTATACTTTGGTTTTATAACTTTTATTTCTGATTCTAGCAATGTTCATAAACAGAGTACATGATCATAGTTTAAAAAGGCAAATGGCATTATAAGGACTATAATAAAAACCACCCCTCCCCAGCACCCTTTTCTACTTCTTAGGGAAATTACCAAATCACTGTTTTTCCTTTTGTTATGAAACGTACATATTTACCAGAGTGAGTAGTAATTTATACAGGTAAGGATTTTGCCCTACCAACTGTTCTGAGTTTGATGAACTGTTTTGACTGACACAGAAAGCCTTACTGCCCAACAGTTTTAACAGATTCCACTCCCAAGGATAGAGACTTCCATTTTCAACTTTTAACACTTATATTTGTTTTTCTATATTTAAATTCTATGGGTTTATTGGTAATTCTTAAATTATAAATTTTGAAGATTATCTACAGTTTGTCTCTTTAAATGAGGAAAATTTAAAACTTTCTACCATTACCCCACTCCATAAGCTCTTTACTCCTCTTTTTCCAGATTTCCAATTTGGGATTAAAACAATGTCCTTCATTTACATTATTACGTAATCTTGCTTACTCTTGAGCCAAGCAATGTAAAAGAATACTTTCAATTATGTTCAATATCTTGTTTTCACTAGTGTTAACTCTGATTCTTCTTTTTTTTTTTTTTTTTTTTTTTTTTTTTTTTTTTTTTTTTTTTTTTTTTTTTTTTTTTTTTTTTTTTTTTTTTTTTTTTTTTTTTTTTTTTTTTTTTTTTTTTTTTTTTTTTTTTTTTTTTTTTTTTTTTTTTTTTTTTTTTTTTTTTTTTTTTTTTTTTTTTTTTCTTATTTCTTTGTAGTAAGTATTTCTAAACTAGTAGAAGAAACTACAAACCTTGCCAAAACCATTTTAACACACTTGGCCCAACCAGTTAATGTATCAGATCTGCTTTCTCTGGAAGCATCTGATCTCCTGACAGGACAAGCTGCCCATTTGTTTTCCAAGTGATTCTTTTCAACAACATTTTGCAAAATAACCTCTACCTCTCCTGTGGTAGAGTACTCATTTCTCAGATCCTTTTAGATTTATATCCTCATTTTTGTGAATAGTAGAGAACATTTGCTATTAACTTCTTGAGAAAATGCCCAAGGAAGGTAAATTTGTTGAGAACTTGATAAGCTTATAACTGAATTCAAAGTAAGACAAGATTTTCTCTCAGACTGTTCAGATTTGGTATTGAGATGGCTTATGCTGTTGGTATTCTTGATCTTTCACATGTGACTTGTTTGATTTCTCTTTAATCTGAGAATCCTAAAATCTCACAATAAAGAACTCTAATGTAGATCTTTTTTTATCATTGTTCTGATCCAACTACATTTGGAAATGTCTATTGCTCCTTTTAAGTGTATTCTTTTACTGTTTCTTGACATTGTTCTCTCTGCCTTTTTTTTTTTTTTCTCTTTGCAGAACTTCCCTGATAAAATGCTGAACCTCATGGACTTTTTTACCTCCACTGCAACCCCACTGTCATTTTTGCCTGTTAGTCTACCTTCTAGAATGTTCACTTGAGTTTATCTTCTATAATTCTAAATGAAATTCTTAATTTTTTTAAAAAAACATTCATATGCAAACACACAGACACATAACTGTGTTTCTGGCTACTTGGGAGGCTGTGATGGTAGAATGGTTTGAGCTCACAAGTTTAAGTCCAGCCAAGACAACTTGTGAAACCCAACCTCTAAAACAAAGTAGAAAGCAAACAGGAAAAAACAAATCCTTTTATTTCGTGACTGTTTCTTTTCTACAGAACACTCTTCTTTTTCCATGAATAGTGTCTCTCATATTTCTGAAGATATTATAAGTTTCTGGAAGCCTTTGTGTTGATTCATGAGTCATCTATATTTTCTCTGAGTTCTCCTGTCATCTCCCTCACCTCTGTTTTGATCACTATAGTTGATCCCATATTTTATTTTGAGGGTTATTTGCAAATAATAATAGCCCTTCACTATTCACTTATATTCACAACATTCACCTATATGTATATAGAAAATATAAAATTAAATATTATATTCATTTGTAGTTAGGGACTAGGAGTCTAGTTTCCAAAGAAAATCTTGAAGGCCAGGATACAGTCATTACCTAGGGGGCCTGCTGGTAAAGGGACTGGTCTGGCAATCTAGCCATTCAGTAGAGATGCTTCATTCATTCATTCATTCATTCATTCATTCATTCATTCATTCTAGGTAAGGTTTCTCTAACTTCTGCCTGTCCCTGAATCCAGAGCCCTCATGATCAATGCATCTCTAACTACCATTCAAGCCCTCAAGAAGGGAAAATGGCAAGAGGAGGAAAAGGGAGCAGGGTCTACCTATGCCATACACCATGTTTCACTATCCCCATGGGCTCTGTAACTCTGCTACCAGTTGTGTCTTTCCCAATTTCACCCCTCCCACTTGGTCAAGCCTCTATATTACCCTAAAGGATGGATCAGTGGACTGATTTCTCTCCCTATATCCAGCTACTGCTCCTCAAATACAGGGCTGTCCTCTTAAAACTGGCTGACAACTCTTGCTTCTTAGTATCTTCTGTTTTATCTCTCTCATTTTCTGTGTGCCTGCCTTATAGAATTTTTAAAAATACTTCTGTATTTTTTGTATAATATACAAAAGTATACTATAATACACTTTTGTATATTTAATTTTCACAAAATTAAATACTTCTCAAAAAGGGAGATATAAAAGAATTATAATCTGGCATCGCCTGAGTCTTATAATTTTACTTGATAATTATGTTGTTTTATATTTAATTCTGTTCTCTTTTGTTTAGTCAGACAACTTTATGAATTAGCCCAAATCAATAACTAACCATTTAAAAATTACTTTCAGGAAAAATATTGCTAAGATAATATTAATTATCTGTTATTTTTCCAGGAGCATCAGACAAAGTCAAGTTGATAATTTATTTTTATAGCATATCACTATTACCTTGCCTTCAGAAGTTTGGACCAATAATCAATACAAGGCAGAAGACATGTCAGTTTGTTAAATACAGAATGGAAGACGGGGAAGGAGGAACTTTTCATTTCAGTTTTAGGCACCACATTCTGGGTAAGCTGGTCTCCATTTGGGGGGAACTTTTACAGGTACTTAGGAGAGTAATAGGAAAGGGGGTGGCAATCGGAGCCCTTAGCAAAGAATTTAAGAAAGTGTTTGACTCTGGGTTGGTTTCTAACCTTTCCGGATCCAAAGTAATTAAAAAAAGAAAAGATTGGGTGAAATTTCTCCAAATGGTCATTAAAAAAAGAGTTAAGAAATGTGATCATTTTCAGGCCTGGCTTCCACATCCCATACCCTCCTCTCTCATTTCAGAAGATCCACAGAACATTTTGGTATGCTTAAGGCTTCCATTTCATTTTGTCTTACCAGGCATTATGCAAACTTATTCACAATCTCTCCTCTAGGTCATTATTAATATGCTATTGAAAAGACTGAATGAACTGCCTTGAAACTTCCCATTATAACACATTTCTGTGAGTTCACAATTATGGCTAAATATTTTCATTGAGGAAGAAGGGAAAAAACATTAAAATGTTTTATTGATTTTTTTCTCTTCTAATAGAATATAGAGAAGAAAAATTTATTATAATTTTAATGAAACTAAGTATTTCCAAGTATAAATATCACATCTCTGTGTATCATCATCCACATATCTAGGACAGCTGAATGCCAAACCATTGATTGAAGTGCTACATAGTTAATTTCATTTGGTTCTGAAAATGGTCATGTTGCTGGAACACATCTGGTAATTTTGGCAATGAATGAATGAAATGAATCAACCATGCAGTGATCAGACTGCATGGTCAGTGGTAAATGTGGCCTAAACAGAAAGCAACTGTGGGATAAGCTAATCTGTAGGTTGTAGGAATATTCTATGACATCAGAGTCCAACTCCAATGGAGATCCCTGATGAATAATTTTTCATGCTGCCATTATGCATTAAACTGTTAGACTTATTTTTGTTAGTGAAATACTTTTTTCCTATCAATCTATTGACATCTACTTATATAAAAGGAAGGGGTTGTGATAAATGTTTCTGGAAATAAAGGATATATGGTAGAAAAAAAGCTTCAAAGATACTGCCAGAAAAAGATCTAGGTGCTAGATATCAGCTGTCAGTACCTTTAGATGCAATCTCCAGTAAGGCTGTTTTCATTTGTAAAAGTATCCTTAATGAGCTTATAGTTTAGTTGATTATCTGGGACTTGCCTTCTAACAATACAAAATATATTCTTAATTTATCTGTATAACAAAGGTCAAGATGGATCAATACTTTGATGTTCTTTTAATATAAGCTATAAAGTCCCTCTTTCATTTTTAATACAGAAACTCTGAAAACTTACAATATTTTCTCTTGGTATGTTCCTTTTCCCTTCAGACTGTTAAGTTTTTAAAGCATTCTCATTATTTATATGTTCTCACTTAAAAATTCTGTACCCCCAACATACTTTCCCTTCTTTTTAAAAGGAAATTTATTAGATAAACAACTCTATAGTATTACCCAAAACAGATGTGTTGGAAGTAGGGTAACCAATGGTCCTAGTTTGTCCAGCACTGAGGATGTCCCACCATGGAGGACTTCTTACTAAAACTTGGATAGTCCCCTGCAAACTGAGACAGTGATCACTTTGGGGTGGGAAGAGTTTAAGAGAAGAACTGAATGTAGCAGAGATAACACAATCAGAGAGTTGTCATTTCAATCTCCATACTAGAAGTACTCTTCTTTCTTTCATTGCTAACCAACTGTAGAGAGCAATCAAAAACTAGAAGGGTGAATAGATTTAATGACCTTTGAGTTTTCTTTATATCAGTTAATCTGAATTCTGAGTTCTTACTAACTGTTGAAAAACAATACAACTCCATGATTTAATAGAGTTGAACATGAATTCCTGTCAGTGGCAGGTATGTTGGAGAAGTTCCACCTGAATCTATATCTTTTAAGATTCAAATTGTATGTCTAGCGAAAGCTATTCAAAGTAAAGGGGAAAATGCCTAATAACTTCTTACCTAATAACTTCTTAATCCAACTTTCTTTCTTTATTTATTTTTTATACTTTTATTCTTTTTGAGACAAGGTTTTTCTATGCAGTTCAGGCTGGCCTGGAGCTCACTTTGTAGCCCAGGTTGGTCTCCAACTCACAACAATCCTCCTGCCTCATCCTTCAAATTGCTGGGATTCTCAGCATGTGCTACCAAGCCTTCCTTGAATGCAAGTTTCAAACAGCATATGTTGACACCATTTTTTTCAACAAGAAATTGTATTAGATACTGTGAAGCCATGAAGATTTAAAATTCAAGGTCTCTGCCTTCAGAAACTTGTGGAAGAATATATGAAAGTTGACTCAATTATGGAGGTGAGCTCAAACAACTGGTTACTACATGCTAAGGTGGTTAGGAAATCTGCAACTAGCAAATTGAAGGAGAGACAGGGTAGAATTTTAATTAGAGGGCTAAATAAGGTATTCCAGAGGGGGAAAGCTAGTTTGAGGGTAAAAACAAAGAGATTATTAAACCTAAACTATATACACATAATGAAGTTTACATTCCAAGCTATGCAAACTATGTACCAACTGCTGGGAACATATTTAGCCCAATAACGTCTTAGTGATAACCACTTAATAACATTGAAAAGAAGGATTAGGATAGCTAATGATATATAGTTGGTTCAACATAAGCATAATGGCTATTACATAGAGAATGGTCTATTGTATAGAGCCTGAGTCCCTGGGAAGCCACAGAAAAGCCCTTTCCCTCAGGCTGGGCTCACTGAAGAGAATGATCGCCCAGACATGAGGCAGATGCTGGATGGGTAGCTGCAGCATCCCTATGCTCCTTACTTTGTCTGATCAAATGATAATTTAATTTTGAAGGAAAAGACATAGAGGAAAATTAATCAAGAGGGACACACTATCTGGAATGTCGGGTTATATGACTAATCAATTGCTGATTTTAAGATTACTTTTACAATATAATGGCTTCTTTGTACTGAAATACAAAGTCTTAAGAAGTCTGTTTTTAAGTTTGAAGACTTAAAACACCACTGTTCCATTTGTGGGCACCTTCCAGACTAGTTAATTTTCATATTTTTCCAATATACCATCTTCTTTGAAGATATTCACTGGCATCAACTAATGCCAGTGAATGATCTTGGAAAGTCAGTTGGCAAAATTAACATTTAGAAGTAGGCACCACTGGTTATTTCACACATTATTAACTTATATTACAATTCAAATAAGCTTACAGCTGGCAAAAAAAAAATCTCTTCTGTAAAGTGATCTCAAACATAATAGGCTTAATCAGAGATAAATTAAATTAGGCAGCCATGCATACTATAGCATATTAATTCTGAGCAGTTATTAAATGCATTTTCCTCTTATCAGTGGTGTGAACAACATTATATGCAAACAAATTCTTTAAGAGGCTAGCAAACAAAGTTTGCATTTAGGATGCTGCGTGCCTGACATTTCCCCATGCCTTCTTAAAATGATAAATAATCTTTTCTGCTAATAATGGCACTAAATTAATTCCGATAAATGAGTCAACTTCACTTCCAGGCAATTAAGCAAGAAAAAAAAGCAGATACAATAATGGTCTTGATTTTTTCTAAAAGAACTTTTCTACTAAAAAGAAAACATCAGAAACAGAGTGAACTTATCTAAAATATAAGGCGGTGAAAATTCAGTACGTTAATAATGGACACATTTTGCTGTTTTGAGCAACATGTATTGCTCTAAAATATTTAAAGAGGGAAATTCTTTTTTCTTTATTATTATTATTTTTTATAGTAGCTACTACATTGCATAAAGTTAGCTTTGTCATAGTTGTTCAGAGTACAAGATGCAGACATGATTTCTTGTCTGAACAACCTTAGTACAGTTCTTTTCATTGAACAAACAGAAAGTAGCTGTATATATAGTCCAACAGTCCATAACAGTAGTGGATTACCATGTCATCTGGCATTGTCGAAGACTGTTGACTTGAGCTTTTTACAACTCAGCATATTAACATGGCTTTCGTTTTTATACCTCGTGGTTAGACTTTTCTGCTGGATGGTTAACACCAAGATAAAGTAAGATCTATTTTACAAAAAATATGTAACTTTTGTATCTGACAAGGTCAGTCAGGTCCCCTCAGAGTTTATCCTAAAACCATGTATTTTGGTTTGCAAAACTTTTGTCATTGTCAGCCATCTGGATGAATCACGGCCATTGCTTGATCAGTTTGCTCTCTTTGAAAGCCTGAAAGTTTTCTATCTAGATGGCTCTCCTTAGGCATACTGTACATCATGAATCACTTTCCTCTGTGGCCCCATAATCTCTTTGAACAGGAAGTTTGGAACTCCACTGAGTTATATGCTGTTACAGTGCAGGTTCTTTTATGTCCTGTGTTCTCACTGACCTTCAAGGGCTACAGCCAAAATATTGGCTATACTTGTATCCCTTCTTTTTCTCTATTTGGACTGCCAACTTAAGTTGTTAACCATCCAGAAGAGACACTTAATGATATTCTTCCCTAATGATATTGAGCTTAAATCACTATCTTTCTGAATATCAGATGCCTTAGAATAACATGAAACAGGTATTTTCCATCAATTGTTGATATTCTAAACTTTAAAACCCATATAGAATATAAAACCAAAGAACAATTATGCATTGTTACACAAACATTTTTGAACTTAACCATTTACAAAATTGTAGCATTACACTTCTATGGTCTCTCTCTCTTTTTTTTTTTTTTTTCTTTTCTCATATTCTATTACCAAAGAAAGAAGTGCTATTGAGAAGGATTATACATTGTCTTTCATTCTTTCCTTAAAGGCAGTAACCAAAACCAGCCACCTAGCACTCAGGTTCCATATGCTACTAAACAGTGCTTTCACAATAGACAAAAGATATATCTA
Source organism: Myocastor coypus (assembly GCA_004027025.1). Taxonomy (NCBI): domain Eukaryota; kingdom Metazoa; phylum Chordata; class Mammalia; order Rodentia; family Myocastoridae; genus Myocastor; species Myocastor coypus. The sequence continues at coordinate 21,785 of PVJA010014177.1, forward strand.
AGTTCCTCCCCCTCATTTTCCTTGGTGTGCTTTTGCCATATTATCTTGTCCTCTTATTAGTCAACCAGGCTCTTTAATATCTGTATCAAGAAGCAACTCAGGTTGACCCATACCCCTAAGAAACATGTTTGACATTCTCTGTGCTCTGAACATTTAAAATTCAATGTAAGGTGACAAGAACATTAAGCTGCCCAGTGAGCAAAATGTGAAACTAATCACTATCTGTTTTTAGTCATGGTTAGAATAATTGGCAAATTAAAATGCCTGAGAATAGCTGGGATGCTTGCACCAGAAAGCACCACCTTGGGTGGCTAATGAAGATAAATGTATGCAGCTAGCTTTACTGACAACTTCAAATACTAGCAGAATGAAAAAATAACACCATGGCACCGATTTCATTTACCATAAAGTACACATAGTGTAGAATCTGTGTCATTTTAAAAAAAAAAGAATACTAACCCCCCATCCGTATCCTCTGTACATATACTTTAATTAAGACTACTATTTACCCCTGAAAAGCCAATTTTTTCATTTGAGGCTAGTACACTGGAATAAACTTCCTTATTAATTACTAAATTTGCTGATTTGTAATATTTTCAAATAAAAGTTACACAGGGGAGGGAAATAACATGGATTAGTAAATACAGTCACACACTAATTCATTCACTTGATGACAACTGAATAGTGACTGTGTTCTAGACACTGTGCTTGATATAGAATACACAGACAAATGACCTCTTCTTGAGGAGTGAGGGATCCATAGCAGGCAAGACATACATACACATAAGTGTGCATAGAGGTAACAAGCAAACTTTGTGCTGCTGTAGGAAACACTCTAAGATGTGCCCCACCTCTTAGAGTTTCTAAGAGAAGGCTCACTGATGAGCTGACATCCAAGATGATATCTGAAAGGTAAGCTGGAGCATAATCTTGCAAATTGAAAGAACCATCTTGGATGATAAACAAGAAGGCCATGCATGGCTGGCTTGAACACAGACACTGTCTTTAGAATATGTGAAGGAAACAGAGGGGCACAAGGTCAATAGATCACGAAGATAAAAATTATGTACGAAGTGACACATGAGCAGACATACCAAATAGTTTGCATCTAATCCTTTTGGACAGTAGTATTGTTTTCAAAATATGCTAAAATATATGGAGTCCTGGGAGTGACAGGGGAAATTAAGGACATGAAGAAAAGAGTGGGAGTCAGGACACAGGCTACGCAATACTCCTTCAACTAGTGTGGCTTTCCGACTGGGCTTTCTTAATATGGGTGCTATTTGTTTATTTCTGTCAGTACATATTCATGGTACAGGATGCACACATATACAACATGTCTCAGCTCCCTTTCTATCCTTCTTCTCTCCCCTCTCTGAATCTCTTGATCCTTTTCTCATCTGATAAAGCTCTATCTCCCTACAACCTATTATCTTTTATTTTTCTCTACTTAAAAAACTTACTATTTTGTAATAAGTTTAGATTTACAGTTTACACTAATATATAATTACTATACATCCCTCTCCTCATTGCCTTTGATGTCAACATCTTACATTACTATAGCATCATGGCCATAACCAAAAAAAAAACAACTATTGGTACATTTCTATTAGCTAAGTCCCAGAACTTATCTGGAGTCCCTGTTTTTCCTCTAGTTTTTCCTATCTCTGCTCCAGAAACCAATCTAGAGCACCCAGCCCACTGAACCAAAAATTCTCCTTTTAAAAAAAAAAAAATTGAAAGGAGTAAAAATGAAAAGAAATGATACAGAATGCCACTATAGAAAATAATAAGAATTCAACAATGGTTGTTATATTGCATAGTTTTCTCTTCGCATTAGATGTTTACATTAACAGATATAACAGGTTACTTTTACTTTTTATTGTTTTAGGGGTTTATTATATTTTCTTTTTTATTACTTTTAATAAGAAATATTAATATGATAGTTTCACAACACAGTAGTACATTCACAATAATTGACACATTGCATATTGTCCTCATAATAGTAATGCAGAGCACAGGGTGTGGACATAATACACTTTCTAATCGATATTGGTAAGGAAAGAAAAAAATTCCTCTCTTCGAACTGAGAGGAAGTAGATGTATACATGGTCCAATGTTCCATAATTACAATGGGTTACTGGTGAAACTGGCAATGTTGGAGGCTGTTGATTTAAGCCTCTTACAGCTCATCATACTAATCTAGTTCTGTGTTTTATGCCTCGTAATTAAGCTTCTCCACTGGGTGATCAAGGGCAAGTTCAAGCAAGTCCTGTATAATGAAACATTCATCTTTTGTATCTTTCAAGGTCAAATTCCCTCAGGATTGACGTTGGAACCATGTACAGTGCTTTGTGGAACTGTATAACAGGTTACTTTAATCTCTCCCAGTTTGTGACCATTTCTCAATTTTCTCTTATTTTATGTAACACTGACAGTCTTGAGGAATATTTGCCATATATATTCAAAATGCCTCTTGCTTTCAGGTTTCTGATGCTTTTCTCATAACCAACTAGGGTTATTGGGAAGAGCACTGCATGTGCAAAGCACACTTTCCATCACGTGACATTAGGAGGCAGGCAGGTGGCATCACCACTGACTTATCACTGGTGAGAGAAAGCTTGACTACTTGGCTAAGGTAAAATTTACTGGAAAGCCACCATTTTTCCTTTTTAAAGTCAGTTGCTAATCACAGCCCATATTTACAAGAGAGTAGTCTTCATTTTTCTGAAGAGGGTACCTACCTGTACTGTTTGAAATTCTTCTTTGAGGAAGATTTGTCTGTTCTACTCCTTTCATTTGTTCATTTATTCATATCATAGTGAACTCAAGGATATATCTTTTCCTTTGGGTTATAACCAAATACTATGTCATTACTTTCTTATTCAAATTGTCCCAACTATCATCACTGTGAGCCTTTTTAGGCTAATTTTTCTATCACTCTGACATTTCAGCACACTCCTTTGGTTCTGATCTTTTTTTGTTTAATTCATTCTTTCTGTGTATAAGATGCTTCAGGTTCATCTTGTATTTTGAATCCCACAGTAACAAAAGCAACTGGTTTTTTTTTTTTTCAGAATTTTTTATTATTGAAGGGTGATATTTAGAACAAAAGACTTAAGCACTCGGTATACTGACACTACTGAGGTATCACTGTTTCTAAGCTCTCTCAGCAAAAGGTATATGTGGAAAACAAAAATTTTAAGTTCTATCATGACAGGTGAAAGTCAGTTGGTGGGTAAAGCCTTTAAACTACAAACCACAAAATATTACTGAAATATATCAAAGACCTGTAGAAGCAAAGAGATACTTTATGTTCACAGATCAGAGGGTTCACATGAATTCTTCCCAAATTGAGCCATCATAGCTATATAGTCTTGTGGTCTTCTAATCCACTTGGGTGCTTTTGAGAAACTGATAAGATAATCCTAAAATGTATTTTCATAGAAAATGGGATATCTAAACCAATTTTACAATGAAAAACAAAAGATGGAGAGCTACATCATATGGCCTAAAACTTTAATGTAAAGTTCAGTTATCAGTGCACTATGCAACTGGCACAGAGAATAAGAGAACTGGAGGGACAAAAGAGAGCCCAGAAACAGACACTCATACATGAGGCCATCCAATTTTGGAAATCAGTATCAAGAAATTTCAGTGAGGAAAGAAAAATCTACAAATGGTTACTGGATAAGGGCAAACATTCCTCTGCACAATAATTACTTTGGAAGCCAGGAGATAGCTCAGTGGTCTAAGCACCAGCTTGGTGAACAGAAGAACCCACGTTTGATCCCCAGTACTGCCTGCCATGGTGACCCATCACTGAGCCGGCCACCAAAGCCAGGCATGGTGGCACATGCCTGTAATCCCAGTGCTGGGGAGGCTGAGACAGGAGGATCACAATGAGTCTGAGCTCTGTAGCAAGATCATGTACCAAATAAGTACATAAATAAACAAAATAACAGACAAAAAAAAATTAAAGAAAAGAAAATAATTAGTTTGGCCTTATACAATAAATAAAAAATAATTAAATATGTACCATAAATCTAAACATAAAAGCTAAAACTTTAACACACTATAACTTTTAACTTAGAGATAAAAGTACTATCTAAGCAAGATGTAGGGGAAAAAAGCCATGGAAGAAAATAGATACTCTGATAAATTACAACTCAAAATGTAAAACTACTGCTTATCAAAACACATCATTCACAGGAATAAACAAACCAGATATGGAATACTTAGCAAACAGAAAACTTATGAGATAATACTATCATATGTATAAAAAATTTTATACTTAAACCATAAAAATACAAACTACTCAACATAAAAATAGTGAAGTAATTTTAAAAGTCACTTCACAGAGGAAAATACATGAATGGTGATAAGCACACAAAATGACTTCAACATACTGGTCAAATAAATGCATATTTGATCAGAGTTTCCCATCAAACTCACCAGAATGAAAAAGGTAATAATACCAAGTCATAAATCACTTGTGAGAGTCCAAACGATTTCTTTGGACCTTTTCCTCCTTAGTGATTTCTGTGACCATAACTTCTGCCATTGTTAACAGCGAGGCCACTCCTGCAGCATCCAGTAGAGCAGTTCTTAAGCTCTTCGTTGGGCCAATGATTCTTTCTGTACCATATTCACAAAATCTCCAAGCATAGTATCATAACCAATTTCAGAGGAGCTCTGCAGGATTTTCTCCATTATCAAAGATCCTCCCACATGCACATTCTTCACAATGGTCATTGTAAGGATTTTTCAATGTTCTCTTAATAATTTCTATGCCAACTTTTGATCTTCATTATCAGGAGTTAAGGTGTCCAGAGTAGGAATGCAATGGAGTACGGCACACCCAATGCCCAGCACAGTGTCTTCCTCCACAGCTACCCTCATGGTATTGAGGGCATCTGTGACTCTGGCTTTCTTCTAATTCACCTCATATCACTTATCCCACCAACCTTCTTTGGAACTAATCTGACAATTTTTTTTACAGTTAAAATACACTTATCTATGACCACAATTTTAGTTTTAGATGTAGACCTAATAGAAATGAAAGCCAATTGTACAAAAGTTCATTTATGCTAGTTAGAACATGGAAAGAGTTCAGGTGTCTTTCAACAGAAGAATGTACTAAACATTGTGGAAATATGGAATGCCACCACTCAGCAATCTCTAAAAGACAAGTACAAATAAACCTAGAGAAAGATTATTATGAAAAACTTGTTATGTGAAAGAAGCCTGGCACTAGAGACATACTAGCACTAGATTCCATTTATATTAAGTTTTAGGACAAAAATAATTTGTTCTGGAAGTGGAGGTGGTAAGGGAGAGGCTATGAGGTAACTTTCCAGGGATGTTGTAGACTTGGGCAGCACAGGTATATACATTTGTTGGAACCCAGGGAAATATGCACTGAAGATCAGTGCATTTTATCACATATAAATTGGGCCTCAAAGAAAACATGATACATAATTTTGAATTCCAGTAAAGACACACCTTCTACAGCAGTTAGGGTGGAACATTAGCTTGATTAGTGGAACACACTTCCAGGTGTGTCTGCATGGGCTTTGAGGTCTATGTCTGGTCCCACTTCCTCTGCCTTACTTTTCCCCTGCTTTTTTTCCCAGCCACCAAGAATTAAATATCTTTGCACTATCACAGCCTTTGATCATGATGTTTCTGTTTTATAACCAGGGACTGAACCCCCGGAAATCACAGACAAATTAAAACTCTTCTTTTTTAAGTCATGAATGTCCACTATCATCTCTCAGCTATAGGAAAGTTAATACACATGCCATTTGTGGGGAAGCATGTAATGTCTACAACTTACTGTGATATATGTTCAAAAATAAGATCAACATGTGGATGCAGAGAGGAAGAGAATGGTGCAGCACTGTGAATATGTGAGTGTTCATTGTAAATTTCTTTCACTCTTTCTACATGAATATTTTCATAATACAATGTGAGAAAAGGAAAAAATTTAAGAACCAAGTCACGATTCAAACAAGGAAAAGTTCTAAGAAAAAGTTCCACAAACACTAGCCATGATTCTTATATATATTAAGACCAAATTTCCTTATTTATAAAGTATAAGTAATAAATAGCACTTTCTATCCATGATTCTCAAAAATAATACTTGTTAATATGTATACAGAAGAGTTTCTGGTATAAGTAAGCACTAAGTTAATATTTCAGCTACAAGTTTTATTAAGCAAAGTTCTTATGCCATAGACCCACAAAAATAAGATTTCTTGGAAACAGAAGAGGATAATGTTTGCATACTTTCTTAAAACAATTTTTATGTTTGTTCTATGAATAAAATCAGATTCATTGACTTCGGCATGTGGATGTCATTTATTAGGGTCCCTAAGTGAATCGGCTCATAGAAAGGAAATATCACATTTTCCAAAATATATTTTTAGAAATGGTATTTCCTTGACTTTCAATCCAGGAAAATGCTAACACACAGCATGGAACATGATGGGCCCAGAAAAGAAAGCCTGCCAGATGCCACAGTAATAAATAGAGTGGGACCTTGGAGACAGAAGGTAGGAGGAGAATGTGCAGTATTATATTTCAAGTACCCTTTCCATCTGGTACTAAGCTTATGGAACTTAGGGGATTTTTGGAAGTTCACCTTTATGGTCACCTTTAACTAATTTTCTTATATATTTGTTTAGCAATCATTCAACTCAGAGCCAGCTATGAGCCATGTTTTATGCACGTCTTCCAGCAACTTAGAAAAATAAAATTCATATGGTTATTTTAGGAAGAAATAGTTCTAAAGTATGACATATTGAAAGGTGAATACTATTTAAATTTGCTACCCATTATAATATTCATGTCAAAATAAAATTTTTGTATTTTCAATTAATGGATTAAGCAACAGCATACTTTCAAAAATGATAGGACTTCTCAGGATAAATAAGATAGCAGAATTTCTTACATGGAATATATCTTTGGCTAAGAATGATATAAATGAAATTGGGAGCCGGGCCTGGTGGCGCACGCCTGTAATCCCAGCACTTGGGAGGCTGAGGCAGGAGGATTGGTGCAAGTTCGAGACCAGCCTGGGCTACAAAAGTGAGCTCAAGGCCAGCCTGAACTGCATAGCGAGACCCTGCCTCAAAAAGACAAAAAAAAAAGAAATTGGGCTTTTAAGATAACATTTCTTCTGTGGCACCTCATGCTGCTCCAGCCCCAACCCTGGGTACTCTGAGCCAACAATGGAGTCTGGCGTGGTGGCACAAGCCTGTAATCCCAGCACGAGGAAGGCAGAAATCAGGAGGATCATTAGGAATGCACACTGCATAGTGAGAACCAGAATGAGCAAAACAAAACAAAACAAAACAAAACAAAACAAAACAAAACAAAACAAAATACCATTTTATTTCTTTTTTTTTTCAAACTTAGGAACTTGCACTTGCCAGTCAGGCACTTGTGCCACGGAGCTATCTCCTCAGCCCTACTATTTTCTTATGGGACACTACTATTTTTATAAACAGACACTTTAGTGAAAGTGGAATTTCTTAAGAATATCCATTCCTGGACCAAGGCGATAGCTCAGAGGTACAGTGCCTTCCTGGCAAGCACAAGGTCCTAAGTTCAATTCCTGATATATTTTTCAACTTGGTAATGTTTCTTATGAGAAAACTAAGCTTAAGAATATTAAAAATTGACTGTTTCATCCTATTATGTCTACCATCCTTTGAGTTATCAAGCATATATACTTGTGAGATGTCTAAGAAACTGTGACTAATAGAGTTTGACTCTCACATTTTAAATACAATTTTTGTTTTTAAGTTAAAGAAAAAGAATACTCAATTCCTTTAGTTCATTGTCTTAAGGGTGAGAGCATATCCTTCTTGCTAACATTTAGGATAGGATTTCTAATAATGTTGATATCGTTCTGTAAATAAGAATTAAAAAATGGAATTGATCTTTGAAAATTTATCTGGAAAACTTACATTTATGGTATTCATTCAACAGTTGTCTCTATTGTGGAACTATATCTAGCAAAATATATTTTTCAGGAAAATATGTAATTTACAGTGTATATTTTTAGAAAAAATTCCCTCTCTTACCTCTAATCACACATAAAAACTGTGCTATCAACAGAAGCTAAAGATAAAATTAAAGAAATGCTGGGTGCATGCCCAATCCTGGGACAATAGGGAAAAGAAAGCTGGCGGACAATTCCCCTGCTCCCCTTATACTCTGCTGCCCTTAACTCTTCCAGGCCTGGGTGCTGGCTTGTCTGTACTCTGTAACCTTCTACTGAGAGCAGACATGAGAGGCTGGCCAAATGCCCTGCATAGTAGTAACTTTTCATTCTTTTCCTTAAATGAAATCTTACTGTTAAGAAGAAATAAAATGCTGCATGTAAGTGAAAACAATCAATCACTTAGAAGTTATTTGGGGGTTAAATCACCAATCTACCTGTAGTCTTAAAACAACCTTTCACTTTAAATAGCAATGCATTTATCAAAGCTGTATATCAAGAGATCTATGTTCAAAATAAGTTTACTGATGACCTTAGTAAATGGTGAATTCACTGTTTTCTAAACTAACTTTCAAGGAAAGCCAAACTTTTATATTTCTACCAGAATGGATCACTTTAGAGTTAATTATTAGGAAAACTTAGGGATTTATGTAGCAAGAATGAAAGTATATTTGCCATTGCTGTGGAGGTTTTCATCAGCCTAACATGCTACTGTATCTACTCAATAGTGGATAAATGCCCTTAAATTAAACATCATCTAATTCCCACAAGTGTGCTGCTCGAGGGCATCCAAATCAGGGCAGCTTCCCTATGTTATTTTTTTTTCTCTCATGAAATTGTTTCATGAGAAATTCAACCTAGGGTATTTATGTCTGTGTCTCAAATATTAAGAGCACACTTGAAATTTAGGATTTTTGTAGGTTCCTAATGCTTATCAGGTTGGTGATCCATCCAAAAACTGTCAATGTAATTTTATTTCTCAACACTTTGGGTGATAATATATTATTTTTAAAGCATGCATAACTGCTTCTGTATAAAATAATCCAAATTCAGGTTTCAATCTACCCTAAATGAAGTTGCTGATCTCATCTGAATTAAGAACCACACTTGTCCTTTTTACTTTTCTTCATTTATTTTCAAACATATTTTAATAGATAATTTTCCAGTTTGTTCTTGAATAATGAAAAAATATATTGTCATAATCACACTTCCCTTCTGCAAAGGTATTTGGTGATCTAATTATTACTTTAAATGTGGACCCTGAAATAAAATGAAACAATGTAGAATGATGACAGCAGGCTTATTACTGGACACCTTTGCCCTAGTAACGTTGGCTGGTATTGATGCCCAATGGTTTCATTCCAGCTCCTGAGACACTCAGAATACAGGGAAAACAGGGGCAGGTGAGGGAGGTGGTAATTTGAGCTGAGTCCTAATGCAAAAATTAGGAGACCAGCAGATAAGCAGTACTGCTATTCTATATTCTAAGGCAAAATCTACCAGAAATAGAATATCTGTTAAAATTCTATTACATTTATGAGAATAAGCATGCTGAATTAAAAAACATGGATAGCAGTGGCTCTACCATTATGATGGTTATTAATAAGTATCAAATTAGTGCTAAGAAAATAGCACTGATAATTTCAAATTGGGAATATCAATAACCCCAGAACAAGTTCTCCTTAGAAGCACATGGGAACTGATAGGGAAAGCATTCCCCTGCTGAGTCCTCAATTGGCACAGACCTCAGAGCATGAGGGCAATGGTGACAGGGAGCAAGTGCCAGGATTTCTGACAGAAACTGTATCTTCTGAGGACATATACTCAGTTATAAAAGTCTACTGAAAACCAAATTTGGAACAAATCTTAGCAGAATTCCATCAAAACAATAAAAATACAGACTAAAGAGGTAGAGAGGGAAGAGTATAAAGCTAAAAGACCAGGAATATTGCTAAAGGAAACCAAAGGAAGTTCTCCATACCTATTAATTAAAGTCTTTATGGAGAAAATCACATTTGGAAAGTAGTAAGATCATTTGTACTATAATAATTTCTACTTTCTTGAAGGAAATTAATAATTCAACTTAGGAAAGGTTCTGTTCATTCTACAAATAACTGCTGTTTACTCTTGAACATTTTAAGTTTTGTTGTTAGTAGTGGCAATTTGCACAGCCCACAATCATACAAAATATAATTGAATGGGGGGTTAATCTGTTAGATTGGTAAAACAAGAGCAGAATTTAAAAGCTGTCTGAAGTCTAGGAAATATAGTAATTAAAATTAAAATTTTAGTGCAGGCTTGGGGAGACAGCTGAGCAGTCTAATCACCTGCCTGGTAAGTGCAAGGACCTGGTACTATATACCATGTCAGCCACTAAAATCGGGTATGGTGGAGCAGGCCTATAATCCCAGCATTGGGGAGGCTGAGACAGGGGGATCACTATGAGTCCAAGCTGCATAGTGAGATCCTGCACTGAGTAAACAAAAGATTTTAAAAATTTAATATAGAGGGTACTTTATTTCCATTCTCTAAAGAAACTGTGAACTCTAAATGCTCTCTAATTTCAACCTCTTGAGAAGTGATGCTCTCAGCTAACTCTAACTTGACCTTTGTATTAAACCTTTTCAGTCACCGGAAATCAAAGTATTAAAGTCATTGTTTCAATAGATAAAAGATAGTAAGAATTTTAAAACATCCCTGAGTCAAATGACAGTGCAACCTCTATAAATACTGTTTATTTATTTGATTATTCCAAAAAGTTTATCATATGTTTTTTTTTTGTTTTTTTGTTTTTTTTTTTTTGTCTTTTTGAGACAGGGTCTCGCTATGCAGTTGAGGCTGGTCCTGAGCTCACTTTTGTAGCCCAGGCTGGTCTCGAACTCGCACCAATCCTCCTGCTTCAGCCTTCCGAGTGCTGGGATTACAGGCGTGAGCCACCACGTCCGGCTAAGTTTATCATATGTTACTCTAAATGCTTTATAAAACAACCCTGAAATCTACCTAAAATACAAATATAGCCTATGTAAAATTTTTTGGGGGGCGTCTTGGTCCTAAGGAATGAGCTGTAGGTCTTACATATGCTAGACAAATACTCTTCTAGTAAGTTTACATCCTCAGTCCTTTTTATTTTATTTTTTAACTTTGAGACACTATCTTCTTAAGTTCCTCAGCCTGCCCTAAAACTTGTGATCCACCTGTCTCAGTTTCACAAGTGGCTGGGTTATAGGCATGCACCACTAGGTACATTTCAGAATTTTTGATAGCTTCCATTTTGTGAAAGCACCAGACACTAAGCAAACATTTATGTAGAGATAGGCCTCAAATATTTAGTGGAAATCAAATTTTTTAAAAATGCATCTTTTTTACAATATTATTATGAAAGAAAGAGACAAAAGGAAAAATTTTCTAGGTTTAGCAGGAAAGAAAAGCCTGTAAAGGGAACTAACTTCCTAAATAATGGAGTGTCAAGAATGTACAAATGCACAATGAAAAGCTTTACATTGCATAACTGCACTTGATGATTCTACCAGCCACTCAAAAAAAGAATTAACTCCAACTTAAAACAAATAAACAGAAAACAGCCAAAAAGGTGAGGGAACATTTCCAAACTCACTGTACAAGTTTAGCACAATGTTGATGCCAAAGACAGGTAAAAAGATAATAAGAAAACACCAAGTCAAAGTCAATATTCCTCATGAATATAGCTGGGACAAAAAAAAAAAAAAATACTCAACAATGCTAGCAGATGAAGTTTACCTCCTCAGCTCAGCAACAAGATTACATGTCATGACTAGGTTAGATTTATCTTAGAAATATAAGGATGAGTCAGCATATAGAAACTATTCTATGAGACACAATATTAACAGAAAAAAATGGATAGAAATCACAGGGTCTTCTCAACAAATGTTGAAAAATATTTAGCTTACCAATATTTCATGACAGAAAAGATCCACAAAAAATCTGTAGAAGAAAATTACTACAACAGAGGAATAACATAAAAAGCCAATGGCAGGTAATATACTCAACAGTGAAAAATCTGAAAAATTCTAAGATCAGAAACAAGGCAAGGATTCTGCTCTTGCAATTTCTCATCATTCCAGTACTGAATTGAAAGTTCTAGTCAGAACAATGATCAGAAAAAAAATCATCAAATTCAGAAAGGAAGAACTAAGATCATTTCTGCTTCTTAATAATAATATCTCATATGCCAAGAGCTGTATATTAATAACTGTTAGAACTAGGAAAATTGCAGGACAGAAGATAAATATCAAAATTTCTTGTGTTTCTGTACAGTGAAAATATACCATCTCTCCCCAAAAATGAATAAAACAATCTTACTTACCATGACATTATAAAGTAAGACAAATAGGAGTGAACCAAATAAAAAGCAAAATATATGCTCAATGAAAATTTCAATCCATGCTAAAAAATTCAAGAAGACACAAAGGGAAAGGATAGTCCATGGTTACATATTCCAAGACTTATTACTGCAAAAATAACCACAATAACCAAAGAGATTACAGAATCAGTGCAATTTTATATGAGAAATGTAAAGTATAAATAATTTTTAAAAGCAAAATAAAAGATAGACAATAGGAAACAAGAAGAGCAATGTTTTGCAAATGGGAAGGGGATCCAGAGGTGGGCTAGAGAGGAGGGAGGGAAAAGGGAATGCAAAGAATTAAGATATGGTAAGTATATGTACTTCTCCTTATGATGAATGTAAACATTCAATATGATACTAACATAGAGGAAAAGTTATAGATCAAAAGAAGATAATAGAGGACTTATAAACAAACCCATGTGTATTTAATAGCATAGCCTCGGGTAAAGATGCAAAGACTTCAAAATAAACTCTGTATATTTGTCTTTAGTTTAATCTTTTGGGAACATTTGATACTTACACACAAAGAAATATATTGATTCTTATTTTTATACCATACTCTAAAACTAATCAAAAACTGATTAAGGACTTAAGCACAAGAAAACTACAAAATTATGTGAAAAACACATGCATAAAAACTCACACAACTGATTTCAGATATAATTTCTGACATATGACACAGATAATGTGGGCAAAAGTAGCCAAATGGGATTATATCAAACTAAGGGCCGGAGAGATAGCTCAGTGACTTAAGTGCCTGCCTGGCCAGTGCAAGATCCTACATTCGACCCCATGTATTACTTGGGGTGGGGCTGGGGGAA
>PVJA010014177.1:37500-48006 GCA_004027025.1 Myocastor coypus
ACACACACACACACACACACACACACACACACACACAACTAAACAAGTCCTATTCCATCAAGTTTGAAGCATAAGGTGAGCTTCTCCTAGGAGAACTAAATGAAAAGATTGTTCAGTGAGATTTTACAATTTGAAAAGGGTCACAGTGATAGTGCTAGTTGATATTAAGAAATGTAGTCTTTATTTTCAATGTTTTAAAATTTAGCTTGCTTGGCGAACCTAGAAATGTGTTTTAAGCCAGTATGACGGCATATAGCATTGTTATAACATTCCACAGAGTACCTATAGGACCTGAGGTGTGGCACATACACAAGGTCCTAAGTTCAATTTCGAGTCCAAAAATATTAAATTAAACAAAGGCAGAAATACAATAATAAGTACGAGAATTAGTATGATATATTTCTTTTCATCTATCTCATGATGAAATCAAAGGAGTTGAATTTATGCATGTTCTAGTGGCAGAGTTCTTACTGATATGGAATATGACCATTATCATTCATTTTTAACACATTTTTATAATTAATAATATCTTCAGTAAAGAAATGGGAAAAATAACACAAACCTTGAAACAGTCAGCAGATCAGAAGACAGTGTGTTCTTTGTGAACTTGACTGAAACGTATTCATAAAAGTTTTCTAAATGACAGCTATTCATAAAAGAAGTCCATGGAAGACAGTATGGCTCTGACATGCCAGATGTATCTGGAAATGAAGAAGAGCACACCGTCAGGGCATGTTCAGCATATCATTGCTGCCCATCCCCAGCCTGAAATTATTAGCATATTACTCATATCTATTAACTGTGTACCCCCAAATTGCCAGTTCATAAGTTCAAGGTGGGGCATTAATTTTCCACCATTTAGAAATGACTAAAGGCCAAAAGTATTTACAACTAAGCAAATGTCTGTATTTCTCCTTCCACATCCAGTAGGCTCCGAAGAACCTGGGATAGCAAATGAGCACAGCATAGAAGGCTGCCTCCTGAGTGCTTCAGGGATGAGGCTTTCTGCCAGGCACTCCCAATGCATGGGTTCTTTGACTCAAACACCAGCCCTGCAGCCAGAGAGTCCTGGCTCTATCTCATAGATGAGAAAAAACTAATGCATGGATTGTTGCTTTAGGTTTAGAACCTGAGTTCTCCAACACTCAAAACCCTTCGGGCAGGCTCTGTTGTTCGTTTCATTTAATGTCTTTTGTGGTTTAGAAAAATATTTATGAACAAGATTCAGAGCATAAATAATACTATAATATACTAAGTTAATTCAAGTATTACTAAGTTACTTTGTTTTTTCTTTTCCTTTATTATGTCTTACAATTTGTTTTACCAGTTTTTCATACTTACATCTTGTAATCTAAACAATGAATTCAAAGATTACATTATGCTATTCGATAACCACTGTTGAATTATAATATATATATATATATATATATATTATATTTTATTATGTTATTTTGGGCAACATTATATAAGAATTTAAAAATCAAAGTATATCAACTTCTAGTTTAATGATATGTGCAGCTTCATGACCCAGCCCAGTGTGAAACTAGAGAAAATTATTTTTTTCAAGAATTAAAGCCTCTTAGTAAAAAAATGACTTTTTTACTAAGTTACTTTGAAATTGTCTTTCCAGATTTATTTTTATACTATGTATTGTCTTAGTCCCACAGAAATATGGACACCGAGCTTTAGGTAATGCATTTAAAAAAAAAAAAACCTTTCTTCTTTGGGCAAAGAGTGCAAGTCTCTTAAAAACCTGTGGCTTCCTATTATGGGGCTGGCTGTGCCTGTGTACAGCAAGGACAGCAATGCCAACTTTTCATCTTCCTTTGGCCCCTCCATATGACTCACAGCCCTTTCACTCTCTCAGAGAAAGAACATTTGGTTTTTCTGATGCAGTTAGGAAAGAAACCCACATCCTCTGTACATATCCCTGAATAATATAACTGCATCTTTATGTGGCTTCATCTAACTCAGTGGGGGAGAGCACGTGAACAAGGATTGGTGGGGATATCTGGACTCATTCTGATGATCTAGAAGCTTCTGATGGTGCTGGTACCAACACAGAGTGGACCTGGTGTCCTAGTACCAATTCTTACAGTGTATTATTTCAGGACCAACACCCATCAACTAAACTTTTTTGTTTGTTTGGTTTTGGTTTTGGTTTTTGGTTTTTGGTTTTTGGTTTTTTTGCACGGGACCAGGGATTGAACTCTCAACTACTAATTGCAAAACTTCCCTCATTATCCTTGATTTTGTTTGAGTCTAGGAACTTGAAACTTATTCCAATAATGCACTTAGAAGTACCTCAATAGGTACTTCTAGGCCACACATAATTTTTCAAAGTTTGCCTTATTTTTGGCAATTGAAGCTTAAGATATGAATAAATAAACTGGCTGGGAGTGACTAATAATATTTTTCAAGAACTGTGGAATTAGAAGCCTTGGCTCAGGACACAGGTAAGAAAAAAAGAAAAGTGACAAAGCTCATTCATCTTTGCACAAAACATGGAAGAAGAGCCTAACAAACAATGCAATGGAAACCCTGAAACAGGCTCGAGCCTAAGTAATAGGGGTGCAAACCAGATAGAACTCTTCATAAAAATGTCATAAATTGGCATTATTTTATCTTCATACCACTTGCATTCAAATTTTATGTTCTAAAAACCAGCAATTTCCTTTGTCACAAAATCCCAATGCTAACATTTAAATATTCATGCAGCCACTTTTCATTGACTATCTGAGTCAGTCAATAGTCAGAAAATTCCAGTAACTCTTAAATAAGCATGTCCTTTTTCCAAGCAAATTACTGTTGTTTAGAGACAGAACTAGGATGTTGACTATAAGAAGGTGGTAGATGAAAGCAGACTAGAAGTAGACTGGCTGTTGTGTTCCTGCTTCTTACTGACTGGCTGTATCACCTTGGCCACTGTCCTCAAACTCTCTCATTTCTACTTTCTCTTTTGTATGTTTCTTTGGAAGTTGTTTCAAGGACTGAGTAAGACAAACTATAAAGTGTTTAGTGCTCTGAAAGGCACATAACAAAATCTCATGAGATGCAGGAGGGACATCTCAAAGGAAAAAGAACTTTAAGGTTTATGAGGAGTGGGAATTCTCTCTATTACAGAATCAAAAAAAGGTTTCATAAGGAAAGTAGCATTTAAAAAATAGGAATGAACATGACAGAGCTTTTACACATGATAAGGTTCTTATAGATATCCTCTGGTAATTAAAAAGTCAGAAAATCAAATACTTAATATTGGGGCAAAAATGTAGGCTCATGAAATTACATATCATTTTCCAAGGCTTGGTAGCTGCTATAACAGAGCTTGAGAATGTCACAAAAGAGAAAAATCTATGTATTGCCACTAAGAAAGGTACAATATTCCATAGGAACCTGTTCTATTCTAGGAAATTCTAAATGACACCAGGGCTTTTAATGGAACTTGGAAAGCTCACCATTTTTAAACTTAGCCTCAAATTTAAATCACAGGGCTTGTGACTCAAATCTTCAATATAACCTTTACTATGCATTATTCAAAAAAAAAAAAATGCCTGTCACTATGAAGAGACCCACACATCCTTTTACTTTGGAAAAATATAATCAAAGATGTATTATTATAGGCACAGAATGGCAAAATGATTGTGATTGTAAGTCTTCAGAAGTAATGAAAATGAAGACTATATTTTATTTGTATCACTCATTTAGAAATGTTATTACATTAATGAACATTTCTATCCCCCTATATTCTGAACTTTAATTCAAATGAAACTTGGGTATTTTATCATTTATAGATTTAAAAATATAGCCATGTTGCACTACTTTGTGCTTGAGAGAGACACACAATACTGTACTGAACAAAAGACCAAGGAGAACCCAGTATCTGTGAGTCTCCACAGCCTCCTTTCTTCCTATTCCTGGGTCTATGCAGCAGGACAGTACTACGGTGTTTGTATCTTGTCAAAGTCTGTCTGTCTGTCTGTCTGTCTGTCTGTGTGTGTGTCTGCCTGCCTGCCTGCCGTACTGCCTGCCGTACTGCCTGCCGTACTGCCTGCTTCTGTCTGTGTCTCTGTCTCTTTCTATTATTATTATTATTATTATTATTATTATTATTATTACTATTATTATTTTATGATACAGGGAATAAACTCAGGACCTTGTGCTTGCCAGGCAGACACTTAAGCCACTGAGGTATATCCCTGGCCCCTACTGTCCATATTTTAATCAATATTACCAATGACTACATCCACTTAGACAATTGCTAAGAAGACCAAGGCTTTTCCTAGGTTTTCTCTTCTTCTGAGCCTTCATTAGGATTGTTCTGAATGTTCCATTCACAGCACTACCAGCTTCTTACATTGTTTATTTCAACCCCTTTCTACATTTACCCACTTTCCAAAGCTGCTTATACATTGTCAGGTAGGATAACAACACCTCACTCTTCTGATTACTACTTATGACCTGACCCATTTGATGATGCTCTTAATAAAATACCACAGAGTACATAATTGATAAAAAGAACTAATTTGGTTTCTCACCTTTTTGGAGGATGAGAAGTCCAAGATTAAGGTAATAATAAGCTTAGCTTTCTTATGCCAGGAAAAGAGAGATAGCCAGAAAAACAGAGAAATGGGGTGGGGGAGAAGAGAGAGAAAGAGAGGGAGGGAGGGGAAGAGAGAGAGAGAGAGAGAGAGAGAGAGAGAGAGAGAGATTATTCTCATGAGCTCTCAGAGGGGAATAAAAACCAAAATATTAGGGCCTGCAGGGAGGGGCATCTTTATTGTAAATGGAGCAGTAACTTGTTGAAGTGTTTTCTAGAAGGCAAGACTAATTAGCATATTTGTTGGAAGAAATCTCTAAACAAAGCACTTAGGTTTCTATTGGCCCTTCTTAAATGTAAGAAGAGTCACGCAATTTAAAGATGAATTTGTGGTTAAAAAGAAAAGCAAAATAACAATTAGAAACACTGTCAGCTGGCCAGGTAATGGATAGCTCAGTATTTATGAGACAAAACCAAGGGTGTGGCCATCTGGCCTTTGGATGAAGAAGTAAGTATAAACAGCAGGGCCCTTGGGCCCAGGTATCAGCACAATGGGAGAATATCCTCAAATGCATAACAGACATCTTCAGGGATGCTGTGGCCAACATTGCCCAGTGTGCTTCAGCTTAAAGAGTGCCTTGAGTTTTATTTAGTGAGACTCTGGACTTCAGGCTTTTGAATTGGTGCTGCAGTAAGTCAAGACTTTTAGGGTAATGAGGCACAATTAATGTGTTTTTCATGCAAGAAGACACAAATTTCATGGAGGACTAGGAGTAGAATGCAACTGTTTGATGGTGTCGTCTGTGGGACAGTATTAAGTGAGGAAACCATGAAAGCTCTTCCCTCATGAATGGGACTATGGCTCTCATAAATGAGCCACCACTCCCAACACTTTTATAAGAAGCTCACTTTTCTGCTTTCCATCATGTAAGGACATAACATTTCTTACCTCCCAGAGAACCACCACGGAAGCAGAAAGTAGCTCTTTCCAAACAACTGAACTTACTACTACCTTGATTTTTTTTTTTTTTTTTTTTTTAACCTTGATCTTCTAATTCCCAGATTTTAAAACTAGGAAAAAATAGGCCTGGGGTTATAGTTTAGCAGCATAAGCACCTGCCTGGTAAGAACAAGGTTCAGTGTTTGATCCACAGTCAAAAAGAAAGAAGGAAGGAAGGAAGGAAGGAAGGAAGGAAGGAAGGACGGACAGACAAGGAAAAAATAAAATAAATCTGTCTTTTGTAGAAATTACCTAGTCTATGTTATTTTGTTACAAAATCATGAGAGAACAAAGCTAGACAGTGAAACTGTACAAGGGAAGGTCCCATTGTTCCCTTTTGCCCCTGTTTACCTTTTTCACTGAATTGTTAAATACTATCAGCTCTTTTTCAGACATTCTGACTCATAGTATCAAACTTTATGTACTACTGGGAACTCCTAGTAAGGTCCTCTTAGAGTTTAGTTTAAAATGTTATATAAGAATTGTGATCCTAGTCGGGCATGGTGGTGCGTGACTGTAATCCCAGCACTTGGGAGGCTGAGGCAGGAGGATCGATGCAAGTTCGAGACCAGCCTGTGCTACAAAAATGAGCTCAAGGCCAGCCTGAACTTCACAGCGAGACCCTGTCTCAAAAAGGAAAAAAAAAAAAAAAAAAAAGAATTGTTATCCTATCTTATTTGTAATGATGATAAATATCTGAATAGAAAATAAATGGACACATAGAATTTTTAAGATGTGATTTTAGTTATGTGCTTCCATCAGTCAAAAAGTTACAAGGTCTGCTTGCTTACTTAAGGGTCAGTTTTAAATTCATCATCAAGAATATCTATTCCCCCATCCTCTCCAAACCAAAGTATTTCTGACTTAAATTCTTAGATCAAGTTATATTATAGTAAATTTCAACTGAGGGTGTATCATATTCATCAGAGTCTACTGAACTGGACTCTCAAGAGAAGAGATCTCACCATATGCTTTTTTTGAAAAATAATTCTCAGGTGATTCAGATGGGCATTACCTGTTAAGAACTGCTATGTCTCTGCTTCTAGGTATTTCTAACCCACTGGTAGATATTTGGAGATCACAATAGTATTTTATATCTTCTCCATGTGCTTGTTGAAGAGTTAAAACATTTTAACCGGGGAACTTCCCCGGTCTCTCCAGGCATCTGGAACCCACAGTCATCTGGCATATTCTATCTGAGCTATGCCAAATTGTAAAAACACTTGAACTGACAATGTTTTAAGATTATAAAAACAAGACCAGACCATACTGGGACAGGTGTCCCAATGTAAATGACTAGGTGAACTCGGACTAGTACGACAATTTAGGGAGGCCTATGTTCCTCAAAGCCACCTTTCTCACCACTCTCAACTCCCTTTTACACTGATCAAGGGCTGGTCCTTGCAGACATCTGCATTTGCAGTGCATTATCTAGTCTGACCCTTTCAGACACCAGCAGCAAAATTGGAGAGCCAAGTGATCCTTCTTACGCTTTAATTTATAAGCCATGCTAGAATTACTACATGCAGTTTCAAAGGTAGATACAAGGCTTCTGACCTATAAGCACATTGATTATCTTCTCTCTGAAATTCTTTATCTAAGTGTTTTTTATGTTAGACTAAAATTAAATGAAGATGGATGAGTAAGAAGCCACATCTCTACTCTGTGCTTTATAGTTCTCAATCATAAAGCTACTCCACTTCCACTTAAGACTCTTAAATAAGATACTCTATTTATTTTATGAGTTTCAGTTCATCTGAGAATCACAAACAGACTCAAGAACATTGAAGTATCTTACCCTTGACCATATGGAATTTCAGTTCCTCCTACAGCCTGTTCTCAATCTTTTGCACAAGCTGCTTTGTCTTTGGAAAACTCTTCCCTTGTTCCACTTAACCTACAAACCTGAAGCAATATTCTATAGGGAGCCCAAATTGTATATTCCTGTTTACATTACTTAGTATCCTTGTGAATCTTCACCTCTCCCTACTACCAACACCCAGCTTAACTTAGGATATACCTACTGACATTTAGAGAATGTAAATGCCACAAAAGTTACAAGAAGTAACACTTCTCTTACTCTTTCACTCTGTTGATATCGGCTGCTATGTTGTCAACTGCCCTATGAAGAGGCTCCTTGGAAAAGAAACAAGGGAATTCCTAAACCAACAGCCATTAAGGAAATAAGGCCCTCATTCTATCAGTGTGTGAAGAATTTAACCATGCTAACAAACAGCAAGTGAGCCTGGACACATTCTGCTCCAGATAGGCAGTGTTGCTCCAGTTGGGAAGACGATGGGCCTGGCCAGTGTCTTGATATAAAGCCTTAGGTAGGCTGGAGGCCTACCTTTTAACACAAGTGGCAGTATTACTTTTCCCAGGACATACAGGCTACAATGCAGACACACCATCACTTTGTATGATCACATTAGCTCATTCATTAAAATTCTTCTCTGTATATCTCTCTCTTCCCACTTGGCCCATATTTGCTCTATCTCTCTGAAGAAATGTTACTGCTACAAGCAGGGTTCTTTGGTAAGATAGAACTGAGAAAGAAAGAAAAGAGAAGGAAGGAAGAAAGGAAAGGAATGGAAATGGGAAGAAGAGAAGGAGGGGAATAGAGGAAAACAAGGGGGTAAGAAAAATGGGGAGAGAAGATATGAAAGAAGAGACAGGAGATCATTCTGCCCAATTGAGATCTTCAGCCCACCTCAGAATTCCGGCTGCCTGAGACATCCTCCGGACAGCCTGAGACATCTGGCTCGCCTGGGACTTCCAGCCGCCTGAGACCTCCATCCCATCTCAGACCTCCAGCCAGCCTGAGACCTCCTCTGGCCCACTTGAGACCTCTGGCCACCTGAGATCTCCTCCATCCCACATGAGACCTCCAGTCCAGCTGAGACCTCCTCCAGCCCACCTGAGACCTCCGATTCACCTGAGACTTCCGGTTCATGAGAGACCTCCTCAGGCCCGCGTGAGACCTCCAGCCCTAAGACCTCCGGCCCACCTGAGACCTCCTCCTGTCTGCCACATGTGCAGCCTATCGAGCATCAGGCCTCCCACATTACACCTCCTCCAACCCTCCACAAGCACAGACTATCCAGTAGCTAGGTCTGCCATGTGAGTCCGAACTTCAGCCAGACATGGGCATAGCCTATCCAGCACCAAGTCCACCACGTGAGTCAGACCTCCGGTCCAACACAAGCTTAGCCTATCCAGCAGTGAGGCATGGCAGGTGAGTCAGACCTCGCTGTCCCAGTCTACAAGCAGCTCAGCCAACCCAGGAGCCTGGACTGAACAACTAACCCATGGGCATGCATCCCTGGACCAAAGGTCACAATTATACAGAATGATACAGACAAGGATCAAAATGTAACCTTAGATCCCGAGCCCACCTGTAACAGATACAGGAAACACTACCTTACAAGAAAATGGGAATCATGCAGATGAAATCTCGGAACCAATAGCTTCTGAGGTAGACAGTCAAATGCAGAAACATATAGAGCAACGCAGATAAGAGATAACATGTGAAGCAAAAAAAGAAATGCATGAAGTAATAGACACTGAAGTGGAAAAGAAAGCGGCAGAAACATATAGAGGAAAGCAGGGCAGAAATAACCTCTGAAGTTAAAAAAAGATCTATTTAAATTAATAGCAAGGAAAGTAGGAGAAAAACTACAGAAAGGTGAAGAGGAGAACAGAGCAGAAATAATCTCTGAACTAGAGAGAGAGAGGATAAATATAATGAGAGACTTCAGTACTACTAAAGAAGACATTGATAAAAAATTAGAGGAGAATAGAAAAATGAGGGATTCCTTGATTGAGCAATACAGGAAAGAAATAAATCACATGAAACAGTTTCAAAGAGATATACCAGAAAATAAAATCTCTATTCCAAGGTGGCAAAACCGTATGAACCAAAGAGAAGATATAATCTCAAGATACTGAAGACAAAGTCACAGCAAGTTTAAAGGTAAGAAAGGATCTCCTAAAAACAACCAGAATACATGAAAAAATAATTCAACATCTGCAAGATGATGCAAAAATGAACAACCTGAGATTAATAAGAATCAACAAGAAAGGAGTTGACACAAATGATATGAAAAGAATATGGGCAGAAGTAATAGCAGAAAACTTAGCAAATTTGAGAAAAAAATCAAACAGTCAGTAACTGAAGCATAAAGAACTCCAAATAACATCAAGCTGACTAAAAACACAGCAAGATATATAATAGTAAAGATCCTAGAAATCCAGCACAAGACTAACATACTAAAAGCTTCTAGAAAAAAGAAGCTGATCACATTTAAAGGAAAACTCATAATAATGACAGATTTTCAGTCATAAGCCATGAAGTCAAGAAGAGAAAAGAGCACAGTGCTTCAAGTCCTCCATGAAAACAAATTTCGGCCCAGACTGCTATACCCAGGCAAACTCCTTGAAGCATGAGAGACAAATTAAATATTTCCATGATAAGGAACAACTAAGGAATTTCACGACGTGAAAGGCAACCCTACAAGACAAACTAAAAAAAAAAAAAAAAAAAAAAAATTTAGAGACAGACCAAAACGACCTGAACTCAACAAATGAGAACAGAAAGAACCCACCAAATAGGGTAAACAATTAAACACAGCAGAAAAACAGGGTAATGGTAGTATGTAAAACTCATGTCAATCATCAGTCAATACATTTCAGTTATAACCATCAATGTAAATGGACTCAATTCTTCAATTAAAAGACATAGACTGGCAGAGTGGATAAGGAAGCAAAATCGTACCATATGCTATCTACAAGAAACACACAACTCAAAAAGAAACTCATAGGCAAAGCCGGGCGTGGTGGCGCATGCCTGTAATCCCAGCACTTGGGAGGCTGAGGCAGGAGGATTGGTGCAAGTTCGAGACCAGCTTGCGCTACAAAAGTGAGCTCAAGGCCAGCCTCAACTGCATAGTGAGACCCTGTCTCAAAAAGA
>PVJA010014178.1:0-47955 GCA_004027025.1 Myocastor coypus
TTGGCTATTTTGCTTTCTGTGAAAGCCTGAGAGAATGTTTTTCTCTGGGTGACTCTCCTTAGACGCACTGCAGTTCATTCATCCCTTTCCTCTGAGGTCCCATAATCTCCTTGACCAGGAAATTTGGGACACCTCTGAGTTATAGGATATTACAGCACAGGTTCTCTTATATCCTGGGTCTTTATTGACCTTGAAGGGTGAAACTGTCTCATTGTTATTTCTTATTTAAAAATAATAAAATTTTTTTAAAAATCATATCAGAACGACGGATTAAACAAAAAAAATAAAATAAAAATGCCTGTCCCTTTGCGTATTTCTACAGACACATACAAAAACAAATAAAAGCCGGAAATCAGAAAATGTGAGCTGGGACTGGCTTTGCAAGTTAGCAAATTATTAACCACTGCCAGACTTCTACGTCTGTAAACTGAAAACTATATATGTGGCCTACACATTCACTATCTTCACCGTTACCATTTCCTAGTATAATCGGTTATTCGTTTCACTACGTCTTCCAGTAAGTTGAATGTTCAAGGAGGACCACAGCTCTCTTGTTCAAGAATATATTTTCTGCACCCAGCAAGTGGCTAGTACAAAGAAAGCACTGAAGGAAGACAACATTTCGATGTAGCCAGAGCACAGTGACAGCACAAGAAATTTACTTACCATAATTGATCTGGTCTCTTTTTCAACTGTATTTTTGAATAAAAGTTTTTTGGTAATATCTAACTTATCAGCTTTCTTTTTTGTAACTGGTGTTATCTGGCTTTTACATAAAATATCTTTGCCCATCCTGAGATTGCAGGCATTTTTTTCTGCTTTCTTAACTTTTACATACAGACCTATGATCCATTTTGAAATAACTGGTATGTGTAGTGCAAAGGAGATATATGCAAAGGTATGTTTTCTCCTCCATATGAATGGGTCTTCCAGGGCTATTGTGGAAAATAGTCCACAGAATTTCTTCGGCGTCTGCTGAATCAAGCTCCCTCCCTCCCTCCCTCCCTCCCTCCCTTCCTCTCTTCCTTCCTCTTTACTGATCAAACTGAAGACCTTGCGCCTGCCCGACAAGCATGTATTCCACTGAGCTACTTCCCCCAGCCCCTGAATCATTTCTATGTGAGTTTCCTTTAGGTCCCTGTATTTTGTTGTATGCATCTATTTATCTTGTTGCACCACTTTCACACTAATTGAATTACTGTTACTTTAGAGTAAGTCCCTATATTAGGCAGACTAAGTCTTTGAATTTTTTTCTGATTTTTCACAACTATTTCAACTGTTATTTTCATTTTTAAACACATTTCAGATTAGCTTCTCAATTCCTGAAAAAAAAAAAGTCTGTTGAAGTTTTGATTGGGAATTTCAAATATATAAATAAGCTTATAAAAAATGAATTTCATTAACACATTGCATTTCCTACTTAAACATGATGTATCCATTTATTTCAATTTTCTCTCATCAATGTCACATAGAATTCACACATCTTTTTTGCACATTTTTCATTAACTTTATCTCCAAATCTTTATTGATGCTACTGTAAAGTATTTTTTAAATCTCATTAAAATTTTATTGAATTTTTAGGACTTTCTCATCATATGATCATGCCATGTCTCATCACACTGAGTGAACCACACACAACAATGTTGAGTAAAGGGTTAGAACAGACATTCCTGCCTTGCTCTCCATATTGGTAGAGGAGATGGTATTTCATTATTAAATATTAGCTAAAGGTTCATTATACATACCATATTAGTTTAAGGAATTTCTATCATACTTCTAGTTTGCTGAAAGGTTTTTGTTTTAAATCATGAGTAACTACTGAAGCTGGTCAAATGCTTTTACTGAAGCTATTAGGAATTATCATATGGATTTTTTCCTTTCAAACTATTAATATAGTGAACTATACCAAGTGATTAACTGCCTGGAAGGAAGTGATTAATCAGTAAGTGATTCCTTCTAGGCAAGGGGGAATGAGAAACTTTAGTCATACATACACAACTTCACATGGCAAGATCCAATTTTCTAATGTTTTAAATATATTTTGCTTATGAACATGAAATTCTACAATGTCTCTTATTTGTAATGACACTTTACTGGTCTGCTGTCACGTTTATGTTGGTCTCATAAAATATTTCTGGAAGGATATTGTCTTCTTTTTGGTCAAAGCTTGTGTAAGACTGGAATTATTTCTTCTTTAAGCACAGTCATGCAGGGACGAACAGTGGAATGTTCTGAGAAGTGTATCAGTAGAGGATTATTACAGTTGTGCAAAGAACTTAACAGTGAACTTAAGACTAAGCTAGGCAGTATAATCGTATTGACTACCACTGTATATGTGGTCCACACTCATCGCAACATTGTTACGTGTATGTGACTGTATTAGGTAGACTGAACTGGTAAAAACATCAGGTCTGTGTGCAGAAGTTTTTAGTGACAAATCTCATTTGCTTAAGATGGTGGACTATTCCGATAGCCTGTTGCTTCTTACAATCAGTTCTAATAAATGATGTTTTTCAAGGAATCTGCCCATTTCATCCAACTAGTCAAATTTATTGACACAAAGTCTTCTACTAGCATAAAATAATATATCTTTGGTATCCTTTTAAAGTCTGTAAGATATCTAAGTTGCTGTCTCATTCTTTTTTTTTTTTTTTTTTTTAGGCAAGGTTCTACAGCAGTGGTTCTCAACCTGTGGGTCACAACCCCAGCGGGGGTCGAATGACCAAAACACAGGGGTCGCCTAAAGCCATTCCAAGTCACAACTGTAGCAAAGTTAGAGTTTTGAAGTAGCCACCAAAATTATTTTTTGGTTTGGGGTCACCACGACATGAGGAACTGTATTGTGGGGTCACAGCATTAGAAATGTTGAGAAACACTGGTCTACAGGGTGTTTAGGGACTCACTACTAGACTGGACTCATAGTGATCCACCTGTTTGCCGCCTCCTAAGAGCTGGGATTACAGACATGTGCCACTCTGCCCAATCACAATTGCCCTCTGGGGGTGGGGCCAGCACAGCAGGCATGGGAATTCAATCTCCTGTCCCTGCTTGTAAGCACTTTAATCTGCAGAATTTTCGATACTGGCAAGTTGTATTTTCTCTTTCCCTACAAAATCAGTGTATCACATCTGCACCTCCAGCACTCCAGCAGGCTGAGGAAGAAAGACCACAAGTTTGAGTCCAGCCTTACCAACTGAGTGATGTAACCAGACCACATCTTAAAAAAAAACCAAACAAACAAAAAAGAAGTGAGGATATAGCTCAGTACAAAGGCCACGATCCAATCCCTAGTACTGGGGAAAAAGTGAGACGGGCTAGAGATTTACCAATTTTACTAATCTTTTAAAAGAATCAGGTATTTGTTTCATTCTTTATTGTCCAGTTATTTCACCTTTTTTTTTTTTTTTTTTTTTTTTGGTGGTACCAGGGATCGAACTCCAGACTTTGCGCTTGCCAGGTAAGCATTAATTTCACTGAGCTATCTACCCAGCCTATTTCACTGGTTTTGTAAATTATCATGGTTATTTCCTTCCTCTGCCTAGCTTCTTTGAATGTGAGATTAGCTAACACTAACTGAACTAAAGCCACATTTTCTTCTAAGTACATTAACTTCTGCAAACTTGGATGAGACACATGTTTAGCTATCAGAGCTATTTCTAAGCACTCTTGTGACTTCCCCTTTACCCGATGAACTATTAAGAATACTGATCGCAGGGCGTGGTGGCTCACGCCTGTAATCCCAGCACTTGGGAGGCTGAGGCAGGAGGATTGTTGTGAGTTCGAGACCAGCCTGGGCTACAAAAGTGAGCTCAAAGCCAGCCTGAACTGCACAGTGAGACCCTGTCTCAAAAAGCAAAAAAAAAAAAGAATACTGATCTTCGGGCCAGTGAGATGGCTCCGTGGTCTAAAGAGCCTGCGGAGGAAACTTAAGGCAAGTGCTGTGACCACTCCTCAATCCCTGGCACCACATACTGCGCACCCCACCCCAGGGTGGGCTGAGCCAGCCATAACACAAACAAATAAATGAGGTTTAAGAGAAATAAATAAAGAAAATCTTTAAAAAAAACCTGATCTTCAAATATTAGAAGATTTTCTAGTTAAATTTTTGTTACTAATTACTTCAATTCACTATGGTCAAAGAATATGCTCTATATAATTTTAGTCCCTTGACTTTTAGTAAGAGTTGATTTGCCCTCTTTACTGTATTATGCACCTTTTCAAATATTCACTGTACAGTTAAAGGAGTATTTTTAAACCACTCAGTGTAATATTCTATAACCATTAATTAAGCCAGTCACCAATATTGTTCAAATATTCTATTTTCTTCCTTTTTATGGATAACAACTTCATTAATAATAAAGAATTAAAACATTCAATGATAAATGCTGAATTTTCTATTTCTCCTTTGGTTCTCTGGGCTCTTTCAAGTGTTCTCAAACTCTGTATTAAAGCATGAATATTTAGGACTTATATTTTCTTGATAATCTCATTCTTGTAATGTTATGACATATACCTCTCTCTCAGTGTGACCATAAGTTTAAGATTCTCATCAAAGAAGTCAGACTGTTCAGGGACACTTCCTGGGCTCAAGAAACCCTCCTGGCTCAGCCTCCTGAGTAACTGGGACTCTGGGTCCACAGCATCATATCAGGTTGGTTCTCTTTTGGAAGGTGGATCTATTTCTACACTGAAGGGAAAAGATAAAATAAGACCACAGGTACAAGCTCAACCTATCAGAAGTGGGTCAGGTTTTTCACTGCCCTGTCTCTACCTTGACCCACCTTTGGTAGAGCTCTAGGAACTATCTTTAGCAATGAACTTTGAGAGCAGAAAGGGGAATGGGTAACAGCTGCAGGCCTGCTGCCTCTGGCAGCCACCTCCACACCATTCAGGCCCCTTGTGGTCTCTCTGCTCCCTCGGATACAACTTTATGGTGCTTTCCCCAAGATGCCAACAACATTATGTATGAAAGATGCTTGCTCTGTACTTTGTTTCTTCTTAACATAAATATTTTCACTTTGTACTTTTCAGTGCATTCTTCTGAGGCTCTTATTCCCACACTGTGTGCTCAGCTACATGAGCAATCCCAGGGATCAGCAGCAGCTCCGTGCCTGTACAACAGAAATACTTTCCTTGTTGTCTTTTTGAGACAGGGTCTCACTATGCAGTTCAAGCTAGCCTCCCATTCACTTTGTAGCCCAGGCAGGCCTGAAACTCATAGGGAATCTTCTGCCTCAGCCTCCCAAGTGCTGGGATTGCACACATGTACTTTTTGTCCCACAGGAAAACTTTGACTTCATGTTTACTGGATAATTAGAAGCTTGGACAGAAAAAAAAAAAAAAAAAAAAAAAGAGGCTAGATGAGGTCATCATTGGTGGAAGGGTCACAAAAGAAAATGGATAGTAAGCCTTGTACACACACACACACACACACACACACACACACACACACACAGAGTTCCTGATCCAACCCTTTAATACTGAGAAACCAGTTCACTTTCTACATGCTTTGGATCAAGTTAGGCCCACATGAGGTGGAGGGGGGATGCACACATGCTTATTTGTGTAAAAATCTCGACGGTTCTTAGTAAAAAAGATTTTA
The DNA here is from genome assembly GCA_004027025.1 of Myocastor coypus. Taxonomy (NCBI): domain Eukaryota; kingdom Metazoa; phylum Chordata; class Mammalia; order Rodentia; family Myocastoridae; genus Myocastor; species Myocastor coypus. The sequence continues at coordinate 5,603 of PVJA010014178.1, forward strand.
AGAACAAGACTTCTGTATTTCTCCCTTGAAGCAAACCGAATGCTTACTCTTTGAAACTTCTGCCTAGTTTACAGATCAGATTCTAAGCAACAGCTCTCTGGTGTGCCAGGGCCAGGGTCCAGGCAGCTGATGGAAAAGGGAAGATTTTATTGGCAGTGCTTGATTGGTGCAGACCACTTGCTGCCCAGTGTTGAGTGTTGAAAGAGGGCAAGGAATGCTGGGTCTTGTACATGTCTGATCCTGGTCCTGTCTGCCTCATCCCATGGTACCAGTAGCTTCTGGATTTATATGAGCTTTGCAAAACTTTACAACTTGCTGGGTTAAGTGATTTTTCTGTGCTCTGTGTAAACACTGTACGCTGATCTTTCTCATGTTCTTTTGGAGTATTTATTACTTACAAACTGCTTTTTTGCACTGAAATAAAAGAAGCCAAATAATTTTTTGTGAAAAGTTTGTGTGCCCAGTAAAGAAACTGAAAGATAAGCCCAAATACCCTCTTCACAAGAAGGGACTTTGCTCATCTTCTCATCATGCTCCTTCCCTTATTTTCTGTTCTTATTTTTTTGAATTAGTAGACACTCTTCTTTTCATCACCTCCCCAAATATCACAAAGTTTATTGATAGATACAAATACATGAAATCAGGGAATGAACATGACTTGATAAATTAAGTAAAAGTAATTTCAACCCTATAATAAGAGGGAGCAATTCAAATTCTCAACATTTGTTTCATACCCACAAAAACCACTTTAGGGCATTAATCATTTCTCAGAACTGATCAGTTTTGTGCAAGCAAACCACATTTCTTTTAAAAAGACTTGTGCATTTGCCAAGGCTCAAGGACATTAAAATCTAGCACATAAAGCCCATTACTAGAGGTACAAAGACAGGCAATATGTTGTGTTTTTCTTCTCTCATTGCTGGGACAAATATCTGACACCCAGAATTAAGAAAGTAAAAGTTTATTTAGCTCACTGTGGAGATTTCAGTCCATACTCAGCTGGTCCCAAGCAGAAGGGCACATGGCAGAAAGCAGCCCTTCATGAAGACAGCAAAGAGCAGAGAGCAAAGCAGGTGGGGCAGCTCAGGCAGCCAGCTGGTCTCTCTCCGCTCCTTACATTGTAATGCAAATTACCTGCCCCAGGGCCAGGGTGTAGCACTCACACCAGCAATCCCTGCACTGGATCCATAATCAATCACCAACTCCAGAAACCACACTAAAGGACTGCATAGAGCTTTGTGGGGCCAACTGGACACAAATCATAATGTACTGTTACAGCAACAACCATCAATTGCAGTTAAAAAATTTTCTGCAATAACCAAATGGACAATCAACTGTTGCAATAACTCAAGTATTACTGAGCAAAGTTCATTTCTACAATATTCAATATTGATCCTCAGTTTTCTAATTTATGACAGCCTAGGATAACTAGCAGAAAAAAACACCTTTGCAATGGACTGCCTTTCTTTTCTTTCTTAATTTTCTCAAATCTCTCTCTCTCTCTGGAAGCCTCTCTCCTTATGATTCCCCCATTTATCAGCATTCTAGGTTTTGAGAAGAGCACACAGATCTGGTGCATGTGAAAGCAGCAACAGAAATGTTTGGTATGAATGTAGTAAGGAGGGGGCTTCAAGCATTATGTCTAGCAGAAAGTTCCTGACTTACTCAGATTTTTGCAGCTGTCTTTTAGGATTCAGAGTCACACCAACAGTTAAATATGGATGTGTCTTCTTTCAGTTCAGGCGGTAAGGAAGTCCAGTTTTCAGGACACATCTTATGCAAAACAGGAATAAGGGCACACCTAGAATCCCAGCATTCCAGAGGCCAAGATGGACAAGGATACCAAATTTGAGTGCAAGCTAAACCTTGTGTCATTAAAAGAGGGCTGGGGATGTAGCTCAGAGTGAAGGCCCTGGTTTCAATCGCCAGTAGCCCAGATCCTTATTCTTTCTCAGATTCTTTTTCCCTTTTTTCAGGAGACGAACCCCCTGGGGCCGTGGTGACACCATCATGGGGTACACTTACTGGATGGCTGCCTCTGTAGTGCTGCACTCTCCCTTCCTCTTCTGCCCACAACTGCTCCATCACATTTCATCTCTTTAGTCTCCCATTTTTAATCCTGAAAAACCACAATGCATGAAGACCCACTGAGACTGAAAGGAAAACCCTGGGCACAGCGGTGGGTGAGTGAGCACGGCATAGCAGCATAGCGATTGCTGCTAGGTACCAGGTTTCCTGTAGGGGCAGCAAGAACATCCCAGGGTTAGGTTGTACTGATGGCTTCATCCCTTAAGAGAGACAGTTGTATGACACAAGAACTGCGTCGCAATACTGTGGTTGAGCAGCAGTCATACAAAAGGAGCTTTATGTTTGAAGTATTCCAGCCAGTGATAGCCTTCTCTATGGACACTGTCTCCTTAGATTTTCTTACCAAATCCTATCACTTTAAATATTGTCTGTGAGCCTGTGGCTTCCAAAGCTCTGCCTTTAGCTCGGTCTACCTCACTGATACCTCATCTGGAAGCCTAATAGCACTGCAAACTTATGTAATTAAGATGGGAATCTTTTATTGATTGATTGATTGAGACAGAATATCACTGTGTGTGTGCTATAGGCTGGCTTAAAACTCGCTATATTGTCCAAGCTAGCCACTAACTCATAGTGACACTCCTATCTCAGCCTTTTCAGTGTTGGGATTACAGTCATGAGCCACATGCCTAGCAGGACAGAACTCTTGATTCCCCTGCCCAGCTGGAATCACCTCCTCCTGAACACCTCCCATCACACTCACACACAATGGACTATAAAGTTTAGCTTCTCTGCTGTTAAAACGCAAGCAGCGACCCTTCCCAAGCAGGCATCTCTTCCACAGCTCCTGGGCGCAGCTGGAGGAGGAACTCCACAAAGACTTGCTGAGTGAAATAACCATAGGACTGAGTGACACAGAAAACAGTAACAGCAACAAACCAATCAAACGACCAACTTGCCACTGCACTTCACCAAGGTCTTTGAGGCATCACCATTTTAACACAAAGAGGCACAACCCAGGCTGTGGAAAAGATCTGACTAGTGATCTCTCTTAGAACAAGAAAAAGAGCTGAAGAGATTGCTGACACCCAGAAGATAGTGGAAAGCATATTTTTCAGATCCTCTTAAACATTTATCCACCAAGCACTCAAGCAACAAAAATGCATGCAGAGGTCCCTGCTCCCTCCCTGTCCTGCTTTGGGTCATTCCAGGCCTTGAGTGGCTACTGCCTGCCCACCTGAGGCACTGCAATTGCAGGCTTCAGATGGGCTTGTGTGCTCATTTCCCCATTTCTGAAAATTTTTACTTCAACTAGTATAAGAGAAAACAAGGCTACTTTTTTTCTTTTTGTATTTTAGGGAAGGGTCTACAGGTTGTTCAGGATTTCACTACTAGATTAGACTTATAGTGATTCACCTGTTTACAGCTTCCCAAGAGCTGGGATTATAGGCACACACCACCATGCCCAGTCTCAATTGCCATCTCAGCGTGCCCTGAGGGCGGGTATGGGGCCCAGGTATGGGGCCAGTACAGCAGGCCTGGGGATTCAACCACTGGCCCTTGTACCTACTTTCAGGCACTTTAATCTGCTGAGCTATTTGGCCAGCCCTGAAACAAGGCTTTTTCTTTCAAACAGCCTTAATCCATAAGCTCTAAGATCCCGATTCTAATATTCCCATATTTTTGTAGTACTTTATTGGGTTAATTTTGAGTCAAAAGTATGTGAACGTGCTAATCGAGAACATTTTTCAGGGCCAGGTGATAGTTCAGGGGCCCAAGGGTCTGCCTGGTGAGTGCAAGGTCCTGAGTTCAATCCACGGTTCTGCTAAAAAAAAAAAGAAAACATTTTTCAAAACCATTTTTCAAAACTTGAATTGAAAAAGAAACTTGTTCCTTGAATTCTGGAATTGTGGATCCTAACCCAAAATGAACAAGAATGAGTGAAGCTTGGTCTCCAGGGAGGGCTTGCGCTTGACTGCAAAGCTTGTGCAAGCTGCAGGCAAGCATACATGACAACCGATAAAAACTTATTTCACATTGTTTTATAATTTACTCCAAAATAAAGCCTCGTCTCTCCTTAAATCTTCATTGTTGCTTAGGTACCAATTCCAATTATTTTTTTAAATCTGTTAGTCCCAACTGTTTTCCGAAATGTTTGACAAACATCTATGTCATTTGATATACAACCACCTCGCATGTGTTTCTTTCCACAGACACTGTCTCTTTTATCTTGGAGGCTTTTTTCCCCACATGTCTCAAATGAAGATAATGATGTCCACCTGACACATCAAAAGGGCAGCTGAGATAACTTCAGGGTCCTTCTATACATTTTAACACAGCAAATGTGGAGGAAACACAGAAATATTGAACAGAGTCCTCACATATGGCACCCAATGGTCACAAGCACTTTACTCCTTTATTCAATAGTCAAACTATCCAGCCAGCCAGCTACTAAATTTCAGGGAGTTTTTTTGTTTTTGTTTTGTTTTTGCAGTACCAGGGATTGAACTCAGTACCCTGTACTTGCCAGGCAAGCACTTACTCTACTGAGCCATCTCCCCAGCCCCAGCTAGTAAATTTCAGTATTTTCATGTAAGCTATCCTCATTTTCAATCGCTTTCCTTTTAAAATGAAAAAAAAAAAAAAAAACCCTCAAAATAATAAATATATTTCCTGGATATAGACACCTTGCAATTTTCAACTCCCTTGGCATTTACAATTCTGTTAGGATTACACTTCTCACACCTCCTAATTCGCCCACCAGGTTCATCGTGGAGCCTGATTTGTTGAAAGGTAGCATGCTCTACTAGGTTTTCAGCTTCACACATGGGAATGTAATTCACAGTTACCCAAGTGAAAATGTACCACATAAAGTATTCCATTTTTCATAAACTCAAGACTAAAGAACTTAGCAGCTTTATAAGGAATAATATTTCAAATCTTGTGTGACCCTCTAGCAAAACTTAAACCTGTCTTTCCCTATGCTTGTAAAGTTTACTTTACAATGGCTTCTTTTGAGGCTCTGCTGCTCTGGCTGGTCTCACACTCAAGGGCTCAAGTGATCCTCCTACTTTGCCTCTTAACTACGTTTTAAAGAGTGCAGTTTCAGTCACTCATCCCAAGCTCTGAGATCCTTTTTTTTTTTTTTTTTTTTTTTTTTTTTTTTTTTTTTTTTTTTTTTTTTTTTTTTTTTTTGTCTTTTTGAGACAGGGTCTTGCTATGCAGTTCAGGCTGGTCCTGAGCTCACTTTTGTAGCCCAGGCTGGTCTCGAACTCGCACCAATCCTCCTGCCTCAGCCTCCCGAGTACTGGGATTACAGGCGTGAGCCACCACGCCTGGTAGAGATCCTTAATCACAGATTTCCCATTGAGAAAAAGAGTTCTAAGCTAGTGTTTCCAAAAAGGAAAGATGCTTTGGGGAGGAGAGAGAGAGAGAGAGAGAGACAGAGAGAGAGAGAGAACGAGCGCAAGAGAGCACAAGTGCAGAAGCACTTTGGCACAATATGTACATAAAGATCAAAACTTCTATGGGCCACCTTAGAAGCCCCAAATGGTCCTCTGAGTATGTAAGTCAGTAACTTCTCTGTAGGTATGTGGGCATTACATTACTTTTCTTCCTGTCCGAAATATTTTATAACCTCAAAAAATAAATAAATAAATAAATAAATAAATCTAATTTTAACTGGAATTTCCAAAGTGGATTTGCCACAGAGCTTTTCTCCCCCTCTGCGCCTCTTTCCCATAGCAGAAACACAGATACAAGAACTCAAGAGTACACTTTGGGCTGCCTATCCCTATCTACCCAAAGATAAAGAATAAAACCTTTACCAAATGTAAGTCCAAGACAAAGATATGTATACAGAGGAAAGTGGGAATAGCTAACCCAGGCCCTGAGGACTCCTGCCACTTCCACATTAGAGGTAGATAATGACATCTCTTCATTCCTACAGCAGCTTTTAGCAAGACCCACTTGTTGTGTATGGGAAAACCTGTCCTATCTTTCTAGCAGCTCATATGAGAGCTGTATACCTGAACAGACTGATGAACATAAGGGAAGAATGTCTCTGTCCCCTTATAAAAGGAGGTAAGTGACTGGGCCTCCTGAGCTGAAAGGGAGATAAAGCCCAGCATGCATTACCAGGAAACACCACAGAGTTCAAGGCAGTCACTCCAGGGAGCAGCTTTCGGAAATTCCTTGGGAGCATCAGAAAGGGAGGAGGTGGCAACAGCCAAAATAACTGGATCTTTGAACAAAATTTTCCAAATGAATCCTTTCCAAAACCATAAAGGAAATAAACTGCCACCTGCATCTAATCTTGGGAGTTCTCTGGTCATATTCAATAACAATGGTCAAGGATGGAATAACATCACCTCCATTTTTGAAATAATAATAGTGAGGTACACAGACAGTGTGTAACTTGATAAGACCACACAATGAGCTGGTGGAAAAGCCAGAATTAGAACCCACGGCCTGTGCTCTGTCACGTCCTCATCCACAGAGAGGACAGTGAGGTGGAAGATACCTAGAAGGATCCTCTGCTTTGACTCAAGCTTACTACTAATGAGCCCTTGATGAAGGTAATATTAACAGGCTCCACTTTCCCTGACTGCAGATTTTAATCACATATTTCAAGGTACACAGCTTAAAAAAAAGAACTGGACTTAAACTGTTGGAACATTTTGACATTTCCTTGTTTTGCCTACCAACCCACCCAACGAAACTCAGTCAGGGAGACATGACTTTCATTTTCCCTTCTACTATGACAAGAACGTAAGGACAGCCAGTGTGTCCCTGGTAATGTCCAGGTAAAGCAGGTACACAATGCTCTAAGACAGCCCTCCAGGGCAATGCACAGGTGGCACCTTCTTTGCACCTCAAGGCAGCATGGCCCTGCCACATGAGGGAGCCCTCTGGTTTGATCTTGTGCAGTTCTCATTTAAAGTATAAAGACTCCCTTTCAAAACCTCAGCATTAAATCTGCATCTCCTATATATAAATTCTACCACTGGATTTTCCAAAGGAACATCTTTAATGAAGTGTAAGAATTCACTCGGGTTAATTCCACTACCAAGTATTCCAGAGTTCTGTTCCATTTCATCCAGTATACATGAATAAAAAAAGTTGTTTGCCAAATTTAGTGATTTTTAAAGTCCTTTCTGGCTGCCCAAGAATTATGTCCTGTGGTCTGCTAATCTCAGGCAGTAACCTTCCTGGTGGGGCAAGACCTTATACAGAGGAGAGCTGTGGATGGAAACATGGTTCTCTGAAGCACTATACCACTCACAGCTTTACCTCCATTTAATTTTTTATAGACTGTTTGGCTATCCTTGTTCTACAGTATACATGAGAACTACATCCAAAATTGTAGTAGTCCTGAAGCTGCCTGGGAAAACTCTCATAATCTTATTAGAGATTAAAATGACAAGGAGGGGCTGGGGAGAGAGCTCAGTGGCATAAGTGCTTGCCTGACAAACACAAGTTCCCAAGTTTGATCCCTGGTACTGCAAGGTGGGTGGGGGTGGGACAAAGGACTTCAAACATTTCCACAGATGATTTGACAGAATATTAGATGGGCTCCCTGGTGATCAAAGCAGGCCTTTATGAACTACTGTTTCTATGTGTATCTAAAACCTAGTAAAAAATGGCCTTTCATGAACATTTCCTGAGGGAACAAACAGAAACAAGGAGAGAAAACCTGAAGAAAATCATCCTTATTTCAATAACAGATTTGACTAAGTCAGAAATTGGCTATGGAACGTTTCAAGTATTCTCAAACATTTTAGTCAGTCTAATGGAAACCATGCTTTTACTTGAAGATAAAATTGCACATAACAACCAAAAAGTCTAGTTTCTTAGACTCGCAAACATTCTATCCATTCATGGCGGTATGCCTGATCATCCCATTCAGAAATGTGGTGCTTGTACCCTGAAGTAGAGGAAAAAGCCCCGACTGCATTTCCCTTCTGGGTAAACGTCTGGAAGCCTCTTCTGGGCAGAACACATGAACCAGACTGAGGTGAAGGTACTAGTCATAGGTTCCTTATCTTTAAAAGATCAGGCATAGCCGGGCGTGGTGGCGCACGCCTGTAATCCCAGCACTCGGGAGGCTGAGGCAGGAGGATCGGTGAGAGTTCGAGACCAGCCTGGGCTACAAAACTGAGCTCAAGGCCAGCCAGAACTGTACAGTGAGACCCTGTCTCAAAAAAAAAAAAAAAAAAAGATCAGGCATGCACAGGGCATCAGGCATTGGGTCCTTCTACTTCTGGCTCTCTAGGAGTCAAGGGGTGAGATGATTCAGGATAGAGTTTGTTTTTCACTCTTGCCTTCACTAATGCCTGTGTTCTACTCTAGCAGTAAGGCTTTGATGAAAGACAGTCCAGTTAATGCTGACTGTTAATTATGTCTTCAAGGCAAGTCTCCCCAGAGCACCACAGAGGAGCTGTGGGTTCTTGGTTCACAAGGAAGCAGAGCTCTTTCCTCATTTGTTACCATTCTCTTAAGTATCTGTGTGATGTGGAAACTTCCCAGGGAGAAGGGACAGGCCCCGGCAGAATGCCCAGGGGCCCCACTTGTCTGTCACACCATAGCTACATATAAGGCAGCCTGTAACCAAGGCACTTTAGGAAGGACAAGTACTCTGAAAATAGACATTGATAAACTTGTACGCTGAGTAGTACAATGAGTGGTAAATGCTTCAGAGAACGGTGTTTCTAGCCACAGCTCTCCTTGATATAAGGGTCTCACCCCACTAGGAAGGTGACAATTTGGGATTAACAGACCACAGCACTAATCTCGGCCCCGACTGCTGCCCTCACTGGGAAAAACATTTCACCTTGGTGTAGTGTCAGTGCTCTCGGCAGCCAAAGGAGGGTATTGAGTTACTAGACAATCTCTGTTTCCCTTCCAACTGTGGCAGTCTCCAAGTCAGTGAATGACAACTTTGTCTGGCATCTTACACGTGCCTTTTGCACAGCCAACGCGGACCATTTGGAAGACACATACTTGTTAGCAAATTGGAATGCAGTGTCCCTGCCAAAGGCTCTTACACTCCTCTGAGATTCAAGACATAATCTATTAGATGTGTTCACCATCCCTGAAGATCCGGCATATAGAAAGCAGATTCTGTTCAATTAATATCTGTCAAGCACTGAAAGCTTTAACCCGGACACACAGCAATGTTACCTTATTTAAAAGGCTTTTTGAACAGATGAAATCTTTGGTGAAGTTGAACCTAGAGCCTCATGTGTACTAGCCAAGCACTCCTATTGCAGAGCTACACCCTCAGCCCAACAGATGAACTCTTACTAAAACCTTTGGCAATCTTTTGCACCCACATTTTCCCTACACTTAGGACACCAACAAATTATCAAGCTCTCCAGATCTGAGTCCTGATTCCTGCACTGTTAGCCCAACCCTAAAGGGTGCACTGCAGGGCCTTCTTATCTTTTGTTTGCCTTTGAAGAATAACAACTTGTTGAAACCTTCCTATATTTGATGGTGAACCTGTTTTTTAATTAAAATCTAGCTGAAGGTATTATTTACTGTGCTACTTAGTATTTTTTTTTTTTTTCAGAAGGTTAGCTGGTGTGTGGGGAGCAGGTGGTGTGTACAGGAATAGTACCAAGGGAGATAAAAAGTATACGCTTCCTTTTGTCAGAAATTAAAAAGCATGTGATACCAAGTCTCTTCTCTGCTTCCATTTAACTGCCTAAATAAGTGTCCATTCCAGGAATCAAACACTACATCTTGTATACCTACTTGCATCAATTCCTCTACTACTTCAACTGTGGGCACCAAGAGGCACGTAAACTTCCAAATGCTTACAGAGAGGTACAAGTCCTGTGATCCGAAGTCCAGGTGACAGCTGCAAACCTGTGCTTCCCACTTATGGAGTGTGACACTTCACTTTTAAGTATCCTCAAGTAGAGACTGGCTCTCAATTCAGAAAATTCCAGAAGGCCTTTATATATGTGAATTGTTTAGCATAGCTCTTGTCACCTGAGTATTCTGCAATTACCTGCTGTAACATCACTTTGGGTTTCATTCCTATATTTCCTGTGGTATATGCTTTGTTTTCTCCAGTCCACTGACCCACAAATCTTTACCATCTCCCACTCAGTCCCTTCCTGTTCCTCACTATTCTTACATCCCATCAACTGTTTCATAGCCAAGTCCTTGAGAACACCTTCCACAATACATCTGCCTCCTCCTTTCCACAGTCTACCACCTGGTAAAACTACACTCCTGCTGAAGCCAGCTATTTTCTCCAAAGGAGGCAGCCTAGCCTCCTGCACAAGGTGATAGCTTCTCCCTAAAGACTGCCCAGGGCTCCAGTCCCTGCTCTGCCCCCAAAGCTATTCATGTTTAAGTGGCTTAGTCTTCTATAAAATGAGCTTGGTAAGCTGGATGTGATGGTGCATACCTGTATCTCAGCACTCCGGGAGGCTGAGGCAGGAGGAGCAAGTCAGAGTTCAGCTTGGGCAACCAGTGACTTAGTAAGACCTTGACTTAGAAAATAAAAAGGGCTGGGAATGTAGTTCGCTATGGATCCTTTGAGTTCAATACCCAGTCACACAAGCACATGTGTGCCCACACATGCACACACTGACAACAATGCCTAAGACATATATCATGGTTATCCATGGATGTGCAATGAATCTTAAACAGTAAAGATTTCAACTAGTACTGACCAGAGTAAACACTCAAACATCAGCCAGTATTGCTTTTATGAATCCTAGTCTACTCACAGGACAAGAGAATGAAGTTGGGAAAACATACACCCAGATAGATTATTTGCACTGTAAATGCAGAACTACAAACCATGGACCTTGATCCTGTCTGGCAGCCCCATTTCCTCTCGCTCTATATTGCCTTCCTACTCCACACACTAGTTCAAGCCTAGAACTATTCCTTCAAAGCGTCCTCGCCGGACGTGGTGGCCCATGCCTGTAATCCCAGCACTTGGAAGGCTGAGGCAGGAGGATCGGTGTGAGTTCAAGACCAGCCTGGGCTACAAAAGTGAGCTCAAGGTCAGCCTGAGCTGCACAGCAAGACCTTGTCTCAAAAAGACAAAAAATAAACAAATAAGCAAGCTTCCGCATCCTAGGCTTCCTTCTCTTCTCCAACCTGGAAAACACACGATTGGACAAGTACTCCCTCATTTGCCTTACCCCAAATAGAAAATATGGACTCACCTTTTCCACCTTCTCCTATTGAAAGAGGCCAAAGGTTAATCCTTTTCTTGGGTTCTGGTCTCTTCCCAGTGGTTTCCAAGGACTGTCCTCCTACAGTACCCCTCTTCATGCTGTACCTTTGGTTCCTCTCTAAGGGGACCGCTCAATGATACTGCCCACTGGGTGTTCATGCCCTGGTATGAGTGGAATTCAATACTCCTAATAGAACGGGGCAAAGATCATGATGCAAGGCCACTGCACTGAGTGACCACCTTCCCAGCAGACAGGTGCCAAGATTCTCTTTTCTGTGTTGCCTGATGCAGTGAGAGGTGCTGCTGAGGACAGGTGTACGACATGGACTGCAAGAAGTGAGCACAGAGTGGAGGATAGGAATCCCAGAAGCTGAAGGCAGCCTGCAGGAAACAGCCAGTAAGAGGCTGGGACCCTTAGTGCCACAGATGTTATTCCCATAACTCAAGTAAACTTGAAAATGTCTTCTTCACCGACCAGGCTTCCAGATGAGAATCCACCTGACCTAATCCCTGGACTGCAGCCTCATGAGACTTGGAGCAGCACACCCAGTTAAGACAAAACTTCTAATTCAAAAGAACTATTACAAGACAAGAAGTGTAAGTAATTTGTTACACAACAATAAGAAATTAATACACTGGCCAGGTGTGATCGTGCACCCCAGCAATCCAGCACTCAGAAAGCTGAGGTAGGAGGATCAGGAATTTGAGGTCCCCCTAGACTACATAGCAACACTATGGGAGAGAGGGAGAGGGAGGAGACACAGACAGACCCAAACAAGAGAAAAAATGAGAACAGGTATATTTGCCCTTTTCTAGATAATTTCCATCATTTCCAAGTCACTATACTACTGTCTACTGCATTTCATCTGTAAAAACAAAACTGGTTCATAGATTCTCTTCACATTTCCTCTTCTCTTTGTGCTGCTTTCCAAGAAAATTTGACCAAAGAAGTTTCTGGAAGTGCCTCTATATTCTCACCTCCCATTGTGCTGCTTGCTGGCCTCCTCCAGTCAGGTCACGAACTTCTTTTGCCAAGGATAACACGAAGTCACATATTATCTCAACTGAATGAACACTGCTCTACTTTTTGTTTATTCCCTATCTCAGTGGTATTCAACACAATCTGTTATTTGCCACTGCCTGGAATGTCTTTTGTCTCCCTGGTCTTTGTATTTTATATTGATTTGTATGTTGGCTTCAACCCTCTCCACTGGCTGCTCACCCTGGATCCAAATTGAAACAAGGCTCTCAGCTGGTGGCCCAAGGGCCTTTGCAGCGCCTGCTCTCTTGGCCGGAGTTCTTCCTCTTCCTCTTCCTCCTCTTCCTCTTCTTCCTTCTCCTCCTCCCCCTCCCCTTTCTCCTTCTCCTCAGCAGCATCCTACAAGCACAGGCCTAATTACAGCTTCCACTTGCGGTTGTAATCATCTCACACTTCATGTGTCCAAAACAGAACACTCCACTTTGACTTTCTGAGTTTGCTCAGTCCCAGAAAACAGCAAATTTTACCAACCTTTCTACCCAGCCTTGTCTAGATTCCTCCATTTCCTTCCCACCTCTCACCCAATCCATCACCAGCTCTAGCAGGCTGATTTCTCACAAGGGACCCTGCATGGTGGCCTCTAGCCCCCACCCGTAATTCCACTTTCACTCTGTAACTCCAAGCAGCTGCCCTCTCTCAGCGGCCCTTAGCCACCAACCTCATCTCTCCATTTTCACTGCTGTTCTCCATTCACAGAGCAGTGTCTTCTGAGAAATACAAACCACCTGCATGCACTTATTGCAGTGCTTAAAGCTTTCCACAGACTTCACGATCTACCTTAAAAGGGTTCACCTTCCTTATGCCGCTGCACTGCCCCTGGCCTGTCTGAGACATCTCTCATTCCCACTCAGTTCCAGCCAATCATCCTTTTCTCCTTGTAACTGCCATTTCCTGTGCCTGAAGCATTCTCATTTTTTAAATAAAGTGTCTTAGAACTCAGATCAAATGGCCCTTTCTTAGGGAAGTAGGCCCTGAAAAGCTTTCTCATTTCCTCCTGGACTCTAATATATCCTTATTTCTCTCACAGCATGCAAAACAATCTCAAGTACCATGCTTATTAATTTACTCATATATTTCATTGTTGCTATGATACCGCTCACTAGATACAAGCAACAGGATGGTGTTCCCTGTTCTGTGTTCTAGAATAGCAACTGGTATATGTAGTAGGTGTGCAATAAATATTGACTAAATAAGCATACACATGAGATGTTTTGTAGTCTGGGTCTCACTATGTGACCCAGAGTATTCACAAACTTGAATCTACTCAGCATGTGTTATTACACCTGACTAGGGTGTTGACATTCTTAAATGCCTTATAATAATTACTCGCATTCCATTCCAAAGTCTTTTCACATACAGATAGATGTCTTCAAGGCAGGAAACGATAAAACTTACCTCAATATGTTCACTGTATAAATTTTTGAGTATGTACAAAGCAAAGCAAAACAAGGCATTACAGGAACTGTGAGCAAAGCAATGTTATAAATTTGAAGGAATTTAAAAGATTTGTTTGAAGATGTGAAAAATCGTTTGGGGTAATGTGAACTATCACACCCTAGTTATTCTGTTGGTAGAGCTGATTTTCTCTCCTTACACTGGGCATAATTTGGTCACAGAGCATAAATTGGGACTGTGTTATTTTTTCACAAAGTGTGTAATCACTACTCAAATCACAAGACACATTTTCACTATGTCTGGACAAAAACCACGAAGGAGTCACTACTCCTTTCCCAGTGTCACTGCTACCACGTGACTTAATTCAAACCTAGCTACATCCTGTGGCCATACAATGCAGGCTTTTCAGCAGACCATGGTAATGAGTGTGGTCACAGTGTGGATTCCAACAAGCAGCTGTCAACAGCTATCATCCCAAATGACTCTTGGCGGAAAATTTCTCACTCGCAGAGCTAGTACTTCCAGGGTGGTCTAGTAAAGAAAGCTGTGCCCTTGTCCGCTCTGAGACCATTCTAATTGCTGATGTTCAACATTTCTTTAGAAATGCAATTTCAAGCTTTGAATAGGGTGAAGGGGTGGTGATCTCCAAAAGATTCTGTTAAAACAGTCTGTATTCATTAAGCTCACAGTTTCTGGATTTCTTTTTCTTTCTTTCTTTCTGAAATACCAGTACCTTCTGAAAACTCAATAGTTACTCGGCTGATTTTAAGAACCGTTCTCGAGAAAAATCACTTGCTCCACCGCTCACCACTTGCTGCACTCAAAACTTCTTAGCAACATACACGGAGCATGAACCTCAACGTGGTTTGCCTTGTCCAATCGCATGCCTGAAAGCCCAGCCAGTCAGTTGTGTAATAATAAACCCCTTATCTCCTGAAGAGACACAAACGGAAAGATCTCTCCGTGCTTCCGCGCAAAAGGGACTTCGCTAGAATTCTCTGCGAAACTCATATCCATTTTAAATACCACCCTCCCTACCCCCTTTCCGATTTTTCTCTTTTTTCCTCATTTGCAAATGGGGGTGTGCACAGCAAAACGAAACGCTGTCGAGTTTCAACAGGAAGGGCGAAGGGGCAATGCCAAAAGCTGCGGGTAAAATGCACGAAAAAGCCATAGGTTTGGCTTCTGTCGCATTGGGCTTATAGGTTCTCTTCCGAGCACCCGCGCTGTTAACTCGTCAGGGATGGTTCCCCGGTGCGGGAGAAAGAGGGTTGCAAGACTGACACAGGAAAAGCTGCTTGCTAGTTCCAATGAGCTTGAGGAGTCATGAAAATAAGGGGCCAGGCACTCTGGCCTCCTCGGGGCAGAACGAGGAGCCCACGCTCCCTACACCCCTCGCCCGTCCCCACCAGGAGCGAGTCGGCGCCGGCCTTGTCCCGCAGCCCGCCGGGGAGAGGCGCCCTCTGCCCGCATGCGCCGGAGGCGAAGCGGCGCCGGCCGAGCAGCGGGCACCGGCGGCCGGGAGCGCGGATCCCCAGTTTCGCGCCGCCACCAGACACACCCCTCGCGGCCGGGTCGCGTCCCAGAGTCGCCCGCCCCGCACGCACCTTGAGCGCGCCGCGGGCCGGGCCCCTGGGGAGCGCTCGGCCGGGCCCGGGGGCCGCTAGGCGCTCGTCACCGTCCTCGTCGTCCTCGTCGGCGTCCCCCGCCTCGACGACCACCTCCTCGTCCTCGTCGTCCCCGTCGTCCTCCTCCTCCTCCGCGCCGCCCAGGGGCCGCTCCGCCACGCGCCCGAGACCCCGGCGCCGCCGGCCCGCGCCCTCCTCGTCCTCGTCCTCCTCGCCCAGCAGCAGCAGCACGGGCGATGAGGCGGCCCCCGCGGTCCGAGAAGAGCCGGAGCCGGAGCCCGAGCCCGCGCCGCGCGGCGGGGGCAAAGGCGGCCTCCAGCTCTCCGGGGCCGGGCCGGGGGCCGGGAGCGCGGGCAGCGGCGGGGCTTCCCTTGCGGGCGCGGGCCCGGCGGGCTGCAGCGAGGCGCCCCCGCGGCGGCTGCCCAGGCTCGAGCGCTTGGCCAGACGCCGCGCCTGCATGCCGGACGCGGGGCCGCGGCTGGGGCTGGAGTTCGCGCCTCCCGCGGCTGCTGCGGCTGCTGCGCCTCCGCCCGGCCGCGGGCTGCAGGGGCGGCCTCGGGCCGCGCGGCTGCCACTGGCTGCGGAGCACGGGCGCCGCCTGCGCTAGACCGGCCCGCGGGGACGCCGGCGGCCGGGGGCTACGGCGGCGCGGCGCGGCGGCCGCGGGCGGGGGTGGGTGTGAGCGAGCGGCGCGCTGCCGCCTCCTCCTCCTCCGCCGCCGCCGCCGCCTCCGCCCCGGGGCCGCGGGCCGCGCTGCGCTCCATGCGGCCCGGCCGGCGCGCGCCTCCCCCGGCCCCTTGCGCCCGCCCGCGCGCTCCGGGCCTACCGCCGCCGACCCTGGGCGCGAGCTGTTTGTGTGGCGTCTCCTCCACCGCGGCCCCCCTCTTCTCTAGCCATTCCTCGCAGCCCTCGGGTCCCCCCACCCCGTCCCGACAAAACCCGGACTGGATTTGCTTCCCCTACCCACAGTCTCCGAAAACCTGGCGCTCGCCAGCGCTGAGGCCGAACGCCAGGCTTACACTGAACCTGCGGCCGGCCCAGGAGTGGAGTGAGGGGTTGGGCCGGGTGGGGACGAACCAGAGACCTGCTGGAAGTCGCTGTACTGGTCGTACACGTGCATGTCGATTGCCCCTGGGTCTCTGTGAGGTCTCACTCTGCAGAGGTGTGGGGTCAGTTCCCAGCAGGAACTACCAGTCACTCAAATTTCTGAAATACTGTTTCATACCATTGGCTACCAACCTCGCAGTTTCTTTGAACACACCCCTGTAGGCCTTGTCTGTTGAGCTGTCTTGGCACTGTGCAAGTCTTGCAGCTTTTCTGCATTTCTACCTAGAGTACCTGACCGTAACCTCAGCTAAATCCCTGAAGCCTGCTCGCTCACCTGTCAAACCATAGACTTGACTGGCATTGTCCAGACAAGACTGGGTTTGTTATTTCAAGAGTTTATTTTATAAGATCAGTATGAAATAAGACCAAGCAGGATGTAGCGCATAAATAGTTTGCCATGTAATGAATGACTTTTGCCACTTTCCCAGTATTTTTAAGCGTGACAAAGAAAAGTTTGTTTACTGATCTTTGAGTGAGGCTATGTAGTAAGTTACACGCTACCTTTAAATCCTTCCGGAGTCTACCCCTGCTGGGAGGGTTACAGATGAGGGGCACATCCAGGAAGCTGGTGGAATAGGGGTCCTCCTACTCACTTAACTATCACTGGAGACCTAGCATTAGGTGCCCCTGTTAGCCACAGGAAGGGGGCTTGTTAAATAGTCTGAGGGTAACTTTCAACTGTGGGACAGAGAGATTCTGAAATGAACTTTTTCTCCCTAAATGAGAGTAATTTACAGATATCCCAGTTTCAGGTAATGACACTCTCATTAGAGTCATTCAGACCCAAAAAGCCCGATAATTATAACCTTCTTTATTTTAGCCCTCGAGCAGTGGCCTCTAGTCCAATCCATTGTTCTCTCTGAAATACCTTTGGAATCCTCCCCTTCCTTTCCATTTCTGAGCTCTTACGATTCAGGACTTTTGAAGTCTTACGATTGCAAACTCCAGTTCACCTGACCCACTCCAAAATATGGAATCCATATTACATTATTCTATTCACAGATCAAAGCATCTTCTGGTTGAGCATTCCACTTGTAAATATCTCAGCCAGGAATTCAGGGAGAGAAAATGGAGCATTTTAAGAGGTGAGTGTGTCTGTGGCACACTGTTGCCCTTCCAAGAAGTGAATAAATGAGGGAATATTTGTAAAGAATAGTCAAGGACCATTAAAGTCATTTCAGCCCAAATGGAAGAAATTTAGCTCTGTTGATTTGGGAGGTGGCCTTGAAGGTGGGCAGTAGGGTCTTTGACCATAAAGAGAAGCTCAGTGGTAAGGGGTAAGCAAGAGGCACGAGACAGGTGGTAGAGAAGCCGAGTGTGAGATAAATGGGCAGTAGCTGAGCTTGTGCTCCCTCATTCTCTTGTGCACCTGGGTCCAGAACCTGACTCTGAAACTTGCCAACTAGATGCCCTTACTCATCTTCTGTTTGTGCCTCAATTTTATTATCTGTAAAATAATAAGAAAGGTTTTGTAGGATAATTAGTACATGCAATCAGTTTAGAATAGTACTTGGTATAAGCTAAGATCTATGCAAGGACTGATACTGAATATATTGTTAGTATAGATGAACCAGGTGACTCAAGAAACCAGAAAATAAGGTGATTGTCTTTCAAGTAGGTTCAGAAATGTCAAATATCTACACAAATGCGTTATAAGACTCAGTTGTAGCTTGTTAAGGGGCCACAGGTCAGGTCAAAGATAATGCTTTTTTTGGTGTGTCTGTAATTGCTGAAGATGAAAGAAAGTAAATGTTTTCCTGAGAAATAAAAGGAAAGGCTGCCTTAAGTAAATCCATGGTTGGTATTTGTGGCTTAGTGGAAGATGGCATGCTGTTGTGTTTTCTTTGAAAATTGCCATCTTCACTTTGAAATCAGCTTGTTCTTTCTCTCAGGCTACTTCAGCAGAGCTCATATACCTCCTGCCCCACACCCCACACAGTCAGAGAAGCTGTCCTCTGAGGGAGACAAAGAGCTGGCCTTAGAGTCAGGCCACTAAGTAAAAACTAATGTCATGAAAGAGCCTTGGCCCAAGCTGCGCTCTGAGAGATGAGAAGATTCTGGGTTCCCTGGGAGAGTAGCATTATCCAGCCAAATGCAGGCTACAGTGAAGAGCATCAGACTAAGACCAGAGGATATTTAATGGGAATTTGTCAGGAGTCCAGAAAATAAGTCACAATAAGGCCTCATGTGGCATGTGCTCCTGGAAATATTTCACCAGGCTGAGCAGGCAGGAGGATCCTTGGTACCACTTTCCCTCAATTCTCTTAAGTCGTAGCCCCTAAACTAGGAGATTTGTGCCACCAAAGATGAGCCCTTGTGACTCTGTTTGTTTGTGTAAAACAGGTGTGCCTTCCAGGGGAAGAAATTTAATATATCATCATATATATCAGTGTTCTAACTACACACATTTACTTCGTCCTTAAAGCCAAATCCAGGGCTTTAAGCCTGCACTGGAAGAGGAATCAGTAACAACAAAATACACGAACCTGGGATTTCAGAGATACAGTAAGTACCATAGAGAAAGCAGAAGAAAGCACAGAAGGTGCTAAAGATGTAGTAGTATAAAGAACTGTGAGCTGGCCATGGTGGCATGTGCTGGCAATCCCAGGAGACTGAGGCAATCAGATTGCACATTTAGGGCCAGATTGGACAGTTCAGCAGTACTCAGTCTCAAAATTTCCAAAGGGCTATGGATGTAAGTCAGTGGTAGAGTGAAAACACAAAACCCTGGGTTTAATTCTCAGTGGGGAGAGGGGGATAGAAGAGTGTGTACATTTCTTTATACTAAAACAAATCTTGGGAGCACCCTATATGTCCAGTGACAGATTAATAGAAAAAAAGAGTGGTATATGTGCACAGTGGAGCACTATTCTGCCACAAGGATTAACTTGAGTCATTTGTTGGAAATGGATTCACCTCAAGACCATCATGTCAAGCGAAATCAATCAGACACACAAGCTAAAGTATCTCATACTTATATGTGAAATCCTAAGTATAGATGTAGAACGACATTAAAAGATGAATAATAGGGAGCTAGATTTCAAATGGCAACAAGGGCATCAAGAGATCGAGGGAGGGGAAAGGCAGGAAAAGGGATCCAAATAAGAAAGGCATTAAGGAACTAGGAAGATAGCAGTGTGGTCTAAGCACCTGCCTGGCAAGTGCAGGGACCCTAATACTGCATGCTATGCCCAGCCTGGAAGCTGTGGCCTGTCAGTGCTGGGGAGGCTGAGATAGGAGGATCACTACCAGTCCGAACTGTGTAGTAAGACCCTGTATCAAATAAAATAAATAAATGGAATTCAGATGTGTTATGTACTTGTCCCAGCTGCACCCAAGCAGTGCATATGGCATGTGCTGCAGATGTGCTAATCAACTACGACAAAATAGGGGTCCGGTGCATAGCTTGGACTCTGATGGGGACCTGCAGCAGCAGTCTCCTGTTCTCACAGGACTGGAATTTGTTCCTCCCACGCTCTGGCCTGCTGTGCCAAGTGAGAGCTTGGAACAAGTGTCATCCCCCAGTGCCGAGGCTGTGCCCTCTAGTGCCTGCTCTCTTCTAGCCTGTGGTGATTCTTAAACCCCTAAGTTTAATCCCCCAAATACTTAAGGTGGTTCAGTACATGTGTTTGAGATATTATGTAAATAAAACTACTTATCTTGATTGGACATTATATTCCCTTTTTAAGTTTTAAGATTAAAGAAAATAATCACTGTGGTGCCCCAAAACAAGTGTAACCATAATAAGGGTAGCAATAGGACAAATGTTCACCCTCCAGGGACAGCAGCGCTTCTTGGTCCTTATCTAACAGTGGTGGCTCCTTTTGAAAAACTGAAGTTCTCCCTTTAAATGGGCCATTGAGATTAAGTTCACTTTGCTATTTCTGGGAAACTTAAAAGTGATTTCAGGCGGTGACTGTCACTTCACTGCATGAAAAGTAGATGACAGTTATGCCAGAGACCCAGCTACTACTTCTGGCTGAAAGCTGACCGAGTCATGTGTAGATTTCCACCAAACATTCCTTCTCTGAGTAAGCTAAACCCTTTTACAAACATGATGTACTTCCAATCTAGTTTTTGTAATACCCTTCAAGACTTGGATTTTTGCAAATACAGAACAATAGTATTATTGTCACAGCACATACATGCAAGTCCGGTACAATATTGTGATTTTGTGTTTGTTTCTGATCAGTGTAGTTATCTCATTTTGGCACTCAGAGGCAGCAGATAGAATACTATGCTGGGCTTCCAGAGACTTGGACATAACTTCCACAAGTGATACTAGTTAAGTGCCCATCTCTGCAGAGGTCGGATATTGACTTATTTATAAATGCATTTGGTACAGGATCTCACTGTGCAGCTCAGACTCTTAGTGATCCTCCTGTTTTCAGCAGTGGAGTCATATTCCCCCTGCTAGGATTACAGGTTTTGCCACCATGCCCAGGCTCCTTGGCTGGCTCAGCTTGCCTGGAGGTGGGGCCCGTGCACCATGTGGTGTTGGGAGATTGAACCTGGTCCCTGCGCTTGCCTAAGCAGGCTCTTAGCACACTGAGCTATCCCGCAGGCCATCAGCTTTTTAAATGAAGCGAATACACTCCATAAAGTCCTTTATTTCTTGAGCTCTATAATTTAACAACCTGAAGAATGTTTTCAGATTAAGTCAACTACGCATAGTGAACTCCTACTCATGGTGTCCAGTAGTCTGTTGAATATTATATGCTCCCACAGGCCCACCAATATGTTTGTGAACACCTCTTGTAGGCCACTTGTAGGTGGTATGCACAACTTAGGTCTGTCACCTCTTACGAATGTTACCCTTAATTCCATGACCCTTCCCATTTTGTTGGAAACACTGAAATTATGGAAAGTCTGATTTTATTGGCTATTATTTTGCTCTGTTTTCCAAAAAGATGTTTAATGGCTACAAACCAAATAGTTGCTAAACTATATCACCTGTTAATTTTCTTTCCACAAAGTGACAATGACTGCCCCCAAGATGTATAATTATTCCTTCCTCATGATATTTTTTGTATTTCTCTGATCTTCTTTTTTCTGCCATTTGCTTTTTTGCCCATGTAGGGCTTTCTGGTACCAACAACTGGAAATTGAAGTGAAAAGGAAGGGGCAGGATTTTGCAGTTCACAGAGCTCAACTAGTGTCAGACTTGAATTCAAAGAAAATAAGATATGGGGAATGAGTGAGCCATACCGTGGTCCTCCATCTTTCGGTCTTTGTCCCTTAGAATGTGTGTACCATTGCTTCATCACCTCCTCAACCAGGTCCACAGACACCCGCAACCACACACTCTGGTGTCCAGAGGCAGTGGAGCTCTTTGTCAGTGAGAAGTACCAGGGCAGCGCTCTAAGGGGTCGGACAGGGTGAGGAGCCGACTCTGTGGCCAAGAGTGATTGGTGGCCCTCACTGGCTGCCCAGGGGCTGTTTTTTTTTCTGATCCCCAGTGATTCTTAAGGCTTTGAGTTTTGAGTCCCAGTAATGTCCCTCCCCTCAGATTTTTAAACATGTATCTAAAAATTATACAGAGAGAACTAAGTCAGGGGCTAGTGTATAGCTCGGAAGTCTAAGCACCTGTCTGGCAAGCACAAGGACTTGGGTTTGATCCACATCACTGCATGCAGTGTGGTCTGTACCGAATAAATAAATAATTAAAAAAAGAAAAAAGACTGCTAAGTTTGAGTTGATATTATGTTCAATTTGGTAGAATGTGATGATTGGTGGAAAGAAACAGGATAGCTATGGTACTAGATAGAAAAAGAAAAGACAGCTATACTTACAACACTGACTATAACCAACCCTGTCTGAAATCTGAAACTTACATTAGAAGGGGAAAAAATCACAAATAATCACTCATGCAGAAATAACCACATAGATCTTTTTGGCCATATTTCCATTTCTGTGTGTCACTTTTTTTTTTTTTTTTTGTTATATCCATTTTTTTCTACTTGGTTTTATTTTTATTTATTTATTTATTTATTTATTTTTTTTTTTGTCTTTTTGAGACAGGGTCTCGCTATGCAGTTGAAGCTGGCCTTGAGCTCACTTTTGTAGCCCATGCTGTTCTCGAACTCGCACCGATCCTCCTGCCTCAGCCTCCCAAGTGCTGGGATTACAGGCCTGCGCCACTACGCCCGGCACTACTTGGTTTTATAATGAGCACTATCCTCTCACATAAGACTATATAATTGTTGAGATATCAGGGGAAAAATATAGTCAGGGGAAAAAAAAGTCATGAAAACGTTAGCAGAAAATGTGTATGGATATTTTTATGCTCTCTGGAGAATGACAACTGTTTAAAACTTGATACTAAGTCAGAGTCACGGCAAACAGTTGGACCAACCCCCTCCCCAAATCCTTTAAATGCCATTGCAAAAGGCACCATTAAAGGTTTATTGTTTTTTTTATCTTTTTGACACAGGGTCTCATTATACAGTTCAGGCTGGCCCTGAACTTACCTTATAGCTGGCCTCAAACTTGAGGTGATCTTTCTGCCTCAGCATTCTAAGTGCTGGGCTTACAAGTGCCTAGCTTAAAGTATTATTATTACTATTAATTTAGTACAGGGTCTATAGAGTCTTACTACACAGACTGGACTTGAGCGATCCTTCCTGTTTTTCAGTTTCCCAAGCACTGGGATTACAGGGGGGCACCACCACACCCAGTCTGGACCTCTGACTCAGAGCATCACTGGTGGGGGATCAATCCCCCGACCCTGCATCTGCCTAAGCAGGCACTTTAATCTGCTGAGCTATCTGGTTGGCCCTCCTAAAGGCAAGGTGGATTGCAACTTAGCTAGACATTATCTCAAAATTTTAAGAAAAGGGCTGGGAAATGTAGTCAAGTGATAGAGTGCCTGTTTGTTTAAGCCCTAAATAAGACAGAATTGGGCAGTATATGCCTGTAGTCTCAGTTACTTGGGAGGCTGAGGCTGGAGGATCCTTGGAGCCCATGAGTTTGGGCCCAGCCTAGGCAACATAGTGAAACCTCATCTCATAAAAATGAAAAATAACAAAATGAGTTTCAAAACATGATCAGAAATACTTTCAACATGAAATTTAGAATAGATTGTAATATATAAATAATTCAACATTATTAAAATAATTAAATATATTTTTCTACCAAATGGTAGAGTTTCTATAGCTTTTTAAATATACCATGTTGATCCAGCTGTGGTGACACACACTTGTAACCCCAGTACTTGGGAGGCTGAGGCAGAAGGATCACCTCAAGTTCGAGGTCAGCCTGGACTATATAGCAAGTTCAGGCCATCCTGAATTATAGAGCAAAACTCTATCTTAAAAAAGATCCATGTTACAGAACATACAGAGGAGTAGGCAATCATATCAGCATAGTGCCATACGTGTGTGTGTGTGTGTGTGTGTGTGTGTGTGTACTGTTACAATATCTATCACAATGTGAAAACGCACATTTCGTGCGAAGCCAGCCCAGTTATCCATCCAACTGGTATGTGGGTCCAAAGACACACAGAGAAGGCACTTGCTGCAGTACTTATTTTAACGGCAAAATGTTGCAAACAGTCTAAATATTTGAGCTAAAAATGGCTTTAAGAGGAACTCTTAGGATGGGAACAACTATGTGCACACTACAAAGACTGACAGTGGTCACTCCATGCTAAAGGGAAAAGATTTTTTATGAGAAAGAGGGGGTACCAGGGATTGAACCCAGGGCCTTCCCACTGAGCCACATCCCCAGGCCCTTTTATTTTGAGACAGGATCTCACTAAGTTGCCAAAGTGCCCTGGTTGGGCTCAAACTTGCAACCCTCCAGCCTCAGCCTCCCAGAGTGCTGGGATTACAGGTGTATACCCTGCCACACTGAGAAGAGACTCAGTTTTAAGTGACAAGGACAAGCTACAAAATACTCTACAGCATGATTTCCTTTGTGTTTAAAATGCCCTCCAAAGCATGACTATATATGTAGTGCGATTTCAAGCAGATAAATGATAAAGCGAGGACCACCTACTGATCTTCAGAGAGGTAACTCCAACTTTCTTTGGTTTTTGTCTCAAATATTACCTGAAGAGCTTTAAAACAAAGAGTAAAAACTCCTCACAGCATAAATTTTACTGAGGAAGAGCCTGTGAAATGGTGCAGAGCCCCTCCGTGTCTCTCTCTCCATTTAACTGCAGAGCTTTCTACCTTTCCACCAAAAACATTCTCTGTCTTTTGCATGCTTGCCTTCCAATCAGGGCCCAGAGCAGAGTCAGTGGGCCAGGGCTGTGAAGGTTTTCTTGTTTCAGTACGTGTCTGTGGTACATCATAGTCACTCTTATCTTGGGGCTGGGTACCCACACACATAGCATTGTAAGCATTCATACCTCTGCTTACAGACTTTCCTGGCTGGCTGTGGAAGCGCTGCCTCAGTAACCCCCTGAATCCCCACAAAGTGCCTGCTGCCCTTGCTTCCCTCCCCCACCTACCCCTCCCTTGGCCTCTCCCCTCCCCCCTTCCTTACCCCACTCTCCTGCCCCTTAACTGCGCCCCTTCTGTGCTTTCCATCTTCTCCTTCCTGAGCTGCTTTGATAGATATTCCATCAAATATATTTTTTTCTTTAATCATTAAGGAAGAAAAGAATTTCCCTCTATGTTTAACTCTTAATTCTCCTTCTGCAAATTATCTTTTAAAATCTTTTACTCATTAGCCTAATAAAGTATTTTGTGATCCTTTCATATGAATTGTCTGAATTAAAAGTTCTATTGTTATGTATTCAGCAAATACTTCTTTATTGTTTTTGTTTGTGGAAATTTCTTTGTGGCTTTTCCCCAAAACCTTTAAATTTACCTATGGACCTTCCCCTCCCCCCTTTCTAGATTATGTTTATCAGTTCTGATCTTGACCCTCCCTCTCCATGTTTGTATTAATGAGCTGTATGTAGTCTTTGTCATTTTTCCTTCAATTTTTGTTTCTTTAAATTTATTTTCTTAGCTGGGTGTGGTGGTGCACGCCTGTAATCCCAGCACTCGGGAGGCTGAGGCAGGAGGATCGGTGCGAGTTCGAGACTGGCCTGGGCTACCAAAGTGAGCTCAAGGCCAGCCTGAGCTGCATTGCGAAACCCTGTTTCAAAACGGGGAAAAAAAAAAAAAAAAAAGTTCTTGTTGCAAGGCATCATTTCTTTCTTTCTTTCTTTTTTTTTTTTTTTTTTTTTTTTTTTTTTTTTTTTGTCTTTTTGATAAGGGTCTCACTATGCAGCTCAGGCTGGCCTTGAGCTCACTTCTGTAGCACAGCCTAGTCTTGAACTCTCATCGATCTTCCTGCTTCAGCCTCCCAATGCTGGGATTACAGGCCTGCACATCATTTCAGCAACTGTTACATTGCTTACATGTTCACCTAATATGATTTCCTTATGTAACAAGGATGTGTTATCCCTGGGAAGAATTCTTAAAATTTAGTTTTTAGAACTCTCATTTACTTATTGATTATATGCCTTCCTGCCTGTGTTTTGGTTAATAGCCATTAGTTAATCCTTTTATTCTAATAGAGCCACTTCTGTATTTACCTAATAAAAGTTATTATAAGATCCCTAATAAGACATAATTTCCAAATCTAGCCTCTGTTTTTACTTCCTTCCCTCTTCTACCCTCCCCCTCTATCCGGGCCTGGGCCTGGGCCTACACACTGAGCTACTTCCCAAACCCTTTGGATTTTTTTTTTTTTTTTTTAAATAAGGCCTAAGTTATCTGGGTGGGACTCAAACTTTTAAAAATGCAATATATATATATATATATATATATATATATATATATATATATTATTATATTATTTTATTTTATTTTTACCTCCATGCCCCCATGCCCAGACTTTATTGAGAAATGGGCTTTAGAAAAGAAGGATGCAAGGATGCATCTGCCCTCCAAGAGAGCAGAGTGAGGGCAAGGTGTGCCTCCCGCCTCTACTCAGATCCAGTGTTGAGCACAGGCCCTGTAGTCACCCAGCTCTTCAGCTTAAACCACGGGCTGATCTCCTTTTCAGGGCTTTTTACTGAGTCACTGCCGAGAATGACGTTGCTGCCTACTTGGATGCATAAAAGACAGTGGAGCAGAGCGACCTCCTACATTTTTAAAATGTATTTAAAAAAATATATTATCACTATGCAGCTCAGACTCAGAGTGAACCTCCTGTTTTCAGCCTCCCTGGTGCTGGGATTACAAGTGTGCACTACCATGCCTGGACTTTCTTGCAGGCCCAGCCCACCCTGTGGGGGTAGGGGGCAGTGCTTCACGTGGTGCTGGGGCTCAAACTGCAGCCCTGCGCTTGCCTAAGCTTGCCTAAGTGGGCGCTTAGTGCCCTGCACTATCTTTTTTTTTTTTTAATTTAATTTTTTTGTCTTGTTTCAGAACTTTTGTTTGTTTATTTTTATGGCCGGCTCAGCCTGCCCTAAGGGCTGGGCTGGTGCAGCATGTGGTGCCGGGGATCCTGCAGCCGCTCGCAGGCGCTGTAGACCACTGAGCCATCCTGCCACCAAACCCCACCCCCACACCCACCCCCGCACTATCTTGCCAGCCCAATCAGATTCGTGATCCTTCTGCTCTTGATGATGATGATGATTATCATTATTATTCCCGGGGATTGAACTGAGGACTTTGTGCTTGCCAGCTTAAGCCACTGAGCTATCTTCCCATCTCTGTTCCTGATTAATTTTTATCAAGTTTAAATAGCCACATTTTTGGTGACTACTAAATTTGCTGTGCACCCACAGACCTTCGTGGCATAACGATAGGGTTATTTTCTCTTTACCAGATCCATTTTAGGTGAGTCTGTCAGGGCTAATTAAGAAAATAGAAATAACACCTGTGAAACTTGTTGCCAATCCAAATTGGAAACTACCATAACTGTGTTTCGTCTAATTTTAAAAACCTAATGTTTCTGAATCTTTTGCTTGTGTTTAACAATTCTCTGTTACCTTCTTCTCAGTGCCAATTAGGCTATTTCCAGGTTGAGACTATGTAGGACATCAGAAGCTCCTAATCTAGCCCTTTGCTTCCTGAGCTATTCTTGCCTATACCATTTTAGTTTCCATGTTTGTTATTTTACTCTCAAGGTATTCCAAGGGAAGAAACACCTAAATTAACCCCAACAACCTATTATAAGAGTCTGGAAAAACATACAATAAAATGAGACATCAGCCCTTGTGATACAAATGCCACACTGGGATTTCTTAAAAGCTGGTTGCAAATTTTTCTTTGGTGAAGTTATGCCTGTTAATATGAAAAAAAAAAAAAAAAAGACAGCAAGACAGAATTTTGTAAGGAGCAAAAAATACCTCAGAGCTTAGCACACTCACAAGGGGATAAAATTTTCCTTACGTTGGTATAGATGTAATGACTACTTTTCTGGCCTACAACACGCAAGGAGGAAGGACTCAGCTTGCGTGGGCCTGGAGGTGGGGACACAGCTTGGTCGGCCGCTTGCTGCGTGTAGCGCCCCTGCCCCGGGTCTCTAGCAGCTCCATCCATCCATCTATCCATGTGGTCGCAGCCGCTGTGGCCCCACAGTGTCTCGGCTTCTCCTGCGCCTGGGAGGCAAAGCTGACTTCCAGACCCTCGGCCTAGGCTAAGATTTCAAGCAAAGCCTGTGTGAACCCTTTTTCATGCTATTCCCAGAACTCCAGAGGAACGAAGAGAGGAAGAAGAAAGAGGAAGGAGCCGGGCGTGGTGGCTCACGCCTGTAATCCCAGCACTTGGGAGGCTGAGGCAGGAGGATCGTTGTGAGTTCGAGACCAGCCTGGGCTACAAAAGTGAGCTCAAAGCCAGCCTGAACTGCACAGTGAGACCCTGTCTCAAAAAAATAAAATAAAATAAAATAAAATAAAATAAAGAGGAAGGGAAGAAAAAGGTGAGCAAGAAGGAATAATTTGGGGTCCTTGCTAATTTGCCACTTATTATATCTAAAACAAAAGTTTTTCTTCTATTTATCCTGAGTAGCTAGTCTCTATTACTCAATTTTTAATGCGGAGAATAAATATGTAGTTGCAATATAAAACCAATGATCTTTACTTTTTTTCTACATCTTTTGCATTAGATTTTCAGTACGAATTTGAAGTCATCATGCTACAGTCATTACCCGTATGTTTTGTAAATCCACCTCTATGTTACTTTATTATTGGCAATATATTTTCCTGTCAGCCTCAAAAACCCTCTTCATTTTTAATTCATGTTCAGCTGATAGTTCTGAATAATCTTTGTGTTTCTTTTTTTTAAATTTTTTAAACTTTATTTATGTTATGGCCAGCTCAGCCTGCCCTGGGGCTGGCGCAGCATGTGGTGCTAGGGATTGAACCACAGGCCCTGTGGTTGCCTAAGCAGGCGCTTCAGACCACTGAGCCATCTCGCCAGCCCTGTGTTCCTTTTATGTACATTGCAAATAGTCATTCCATGCTGTATATTTTCTAGAATCAAAAACCCAAAATGGTTCTAAGTGCCCAAGTAATCACTGTTCAGAATGGCATCCAGCTTATGTTTTTAGGCCTGTGGATTTTCCAAGCCAGGATGAGCTGTAGAACTTGTAAGAGCCAATATAAAATGAATACAAATGGCTTTCTGTTCAAAATGACCATGACTTGCAGGGCTGGGGCTGTAGTGCAGTGGATAAAACCTGCTTCACACACCTGAGGTCTTGAACTCGACTCTAGCACACACACCTCCCTCCACTATACCATGAATTTCAAGTCAGAGACAGCAGAGCACTGAGTGGATGTGGACACACCCACGGGGCAGCCCTATTCATTATGTCACACTGGGACTGGGGCGTTCAGAACCCGCGATGTAAACCTGTGTTACATCAACTATGTAAAACCTGGTCCAAGGTACCCGTCCCATTTCCCTTCCTGATTCTTCTCTTTCTTTGGTGGAAAATCCAGTGTTATAGACTGAGTCTTACTTTTTCTAAACCTATGAGGAACTCAAAACCTGTCTGTGCTAGGAGGACTAAGGAAGGCTCTTGCTCAGAGAACACCAAGAATTTGGGTAGATGTGGTGTATGATTCAGTGTGTGTGTGTGTTGGGCCTGTCATTCTGACCGTACAGGATAAAGGAGTGAGCATGAATTTGAAGAATAGATTCAAAGCAGAGGTCTATAAATGATGGTGACCAACAGGATATGAGCAGAATAAGAAAACAAGGGACAAAGGAGAATTATCTGCTCTGAACTCAAGGGACTCACTGGTTCTAATGAGTCACTGAGGTAGGGGAAGCAGGCTTGGTGCAAGGTATGATAGCATTTGGGAAATGTTTAGTGTGAGTTGTAATCATGTTTTGGTGTTTATGGGATGGACGTGAGGGGTGTGGCTCACCGGTAGGGCACTTACCTTGCATGCACAAGACCAGGGGACAATCCCAGCACCACAGACACACAGGAGGGATTTGATCAGGGGAGGGAGCATGGTGCTTGCTGATGAATCTGTAGGAGTGGTGCAGGTGGCCTGTTTGCCATCAGATCCTTTGCTTACTCCCCTCTGCTCTTCTTCACAGACAAGTTGCCAAACTGTTCAGGCCATTTCCCCCAGGATCTCCTCTCAGGGGTAGCAGACTGGGCTTGAGAAAAAGAGAGATGCGGTGGGGAGGCTGAAGATCCTAAGGTAGACCCCAGGGTCTCCCTGTCTGTCTCCTCCCAGGCTCTAGTTCTCCCACGAAGACCAGCAGCTTCCTCTCCACAGGCTACAGGGGCGTGGTTAGGGAAGCCCTGCCCCTTCCTTCCATCCTTCCGTCCAGGGGGGTAGTGGCCTCTTCCCTTACTGATTACTATGTTGCCTCAGTAGATCCCTGTTTATTTTCCCAGCTCTTCCATCGTCTAGGGGATACGATTCCTTATCTTTTTAAGCATTTTTTTGGCTTTCTTGCTTAGATCCTGATCTTGCCCAATGTAGACATTATAACCTTTGATTAGCTTTGTTAGAGGAGTTAAATTACCTTGAAACCAGAGAGGAGCATGGAAAAGGGTCATCAGATTTGTCAACAAGGTGGCAATGTCAACAGGATTCCAGCCAGATTCCAGCGGACTTTTTTTTAATGTCTGGGACCTGAGGAAATAATAAGTGACCATTTCAGGTTTTATTTGTTTCGTTTTTGTTTCTGTTTTGGTGCCTGGAATCAAACTCAGGACCTTCTACTTGCCAGGCGGGTGCTATCCTGCTCAGTTGTATCCCTAGACAGCAGGTTTTTTGTTCTTTTTAAGGAATATAACCAAAGAAGTAGTAAATGGGAAAGGATGAAGAGAAAATATTTTTGAAGATGGGAAAGACCTTAGATATCATGAGCACAAAAGAAAAAATGAATTAAGAGGGAGAAGTGAAGACCTCCCAAGGCAGTGGATTTTTAATTTCAAACAGAATGCTTTTGCATAGGCAAAGGGATATTTATCTACTTCTGCGGTGGGTAGCTAACTGGTGGTCAACTTCTTATGCCCAGCTGAATTGAACTAGTGTGGTGATGGGTCTGGGAGGCCCACCTGAGGGTTGTTGCCAGCAGCATAAAGGCAGAACAGGAGAAGCTGTCGAAACACTGTTAGGGATGCTGTTTGGAGAAGCTTTTGGAGTTGTCAGAGCTCCTAGTTCTCTTGGGCTATTCAGCTGGAGGACCTTGTCATGCTGGCTTTCCCAGTGAACTTTGGAGCAGCTTGGGTCCTCATCTTGAGCAGTGATTCCTGGCTCTGGAGTGGAAGATAGTTCACTGCTCAGCTTCATGAAGCTTGTCTCATTGGCTTTCCTGATGGGAACTCAGCTTTCCTCATCACTGGAGGAGCTCAGGACCTCACTGCTGCTGAGGATGGCTGTGGTGCTTGCCATGAGCATTGCTTCCTAGCTCCAGTTCAGATTCCTCAGCCTGCTAGCACAGGACCCTCATCCTCCTGGCATAGACTTCCTAGCTTCTACCACTGATCTTTGAGCCTTTCCAGCTCAGATCTGTCAATCAGACCTGCATGAGATTTTGTTGTGGGCTCTAGGTTTCCAGTTGGACTTGTAGGAGATGTTGTTATATGCTATAGATTTCCACCTGAACTCATACAGGATGGATAATTTCCTGCACTTGTAGTATGTTATTCTTGGGTGATTCATTATAAAATACCATTACAAAATGTGTCCTGTACTATATTGTTTGCCTTGCAAAAACCCCGAGCCGTAACAACTTCCTACAAGAGAGAGGGCCTCAACAATCTTGATATAGAAGTTAACAGTATGCCAGAGAGTATTGTCAACTAGCCAAGGGTGCTTTTGACCAATTTAGATGGAAATCACCTAATTGGAATGTCATCAGACAAGACCCAGGAGGTCTCTCAAAGACAAAATGGGGACCCATCCCCACAGACTAGACTTGACAATAGTCATCATAAAGGATGGACTTCAGGACACATCAGTGACAGGTACAGGAGATTTATTTGATGGAGCTGGAAAGTAAGAAGTAGAAAAGGGGTTTTAGTAGCAAACCTGAGGGAAGCGCAGCTCTAGTGGTCAAGAGAAAAGAATAGGGCAGGTTTTATGGCTTCTCTCTGGTGGCCTAGGCATGGACAGCTTCTCAGTGGGTCATTAGCATGGCCTTATGTTTTAGGGGATTTCCTCCCTGTGGGATTTGGATTATGGACATTCCCACCCTTGAGCCATCTATACCCCCTGCTATATAACTGACCCTTGCAATACAAGTAGGGGGAGAAGGGGAGGGTGCACTTCACACATTGTTACTGAGACAAGCTAGAGAAAAATGATACCTTCATTTTTAGTGGATAAAAGGTTATGGATTCAGACCCAAGAATTCATGTCCCATGTACCATGAACATCCCCTTCCTATTTCAAGAACTTGATATTTCAAGGGCTTCTATTTTGTCTGAGAATATTACCATGTGCCAGTGAGTTGGAGAGCAGTGGAAATTGGCAGTGGCCCTGAGTGGAATAGAAGTAGCAGAACAAGTCCAGGCTAAGACATGGCACAGTGCAAACACAGCTGACATTGGTTCCCACAAGTGCGTTTTCACTGAAAACTGTGATCATCTCCAGTTGCTCTCAGAGTGAAGAAAGCAAGACACCAACTACAGAGTTGAACTTAAAGTGCATTCTCTGGGCCAGTGCAGCAGAAGAACCTGGAAGCCAGCTGGTACGGCAGAATCTCTGCCCATGCCACACACCTTCTGGAGCAGCAGACCATGTACAGAGGGGTGGAGAGCCAAAAAGCTCAGTTTAGCAGGTCTCAGGTGAATCTGACAAATACAAATTAGACAGTAATTGCTAGACTGGTGATGGAGAACCTTTTCAAGCTTTCAATACCAAACAGCCAGCTACGCATGTGTGACAGGGTTCCCCACCACGGTGCCTGATCATTGTGACCCAATGTGTGCTTTGCAATCCAGCAGCATCAGAATCACTTGGAACTTCTTAGAAATACAAGACCTCAGCTTTCTCCCACCCAAATCAGAATCTGGACTGTAACATGATCTCCAGCTGGCTGGTGACTCATTCTCCCAGGGGTCATTTGTCACTAGCCAGTAGACTTATTGTTTTTGTTTTAATTTTATGTATTTGGTACAGAGTCTTGCTACACAGCTTGGACTTGTAGTGGCTCTCCTGTCTTAGCCTCCCCAGTGCTGGGATTACAGGCTTGCACCACGATGCCCAGTTTCATTGGCCAGCCTGACATCCCAGGCCAGTGTAGCATGAGGTACTGGGGCTCAAACCCGGGTCTTTGCACTTGCCAGGCAGGTGCTTAGACCATCGTAGCCACTAGACTCTTGAGGATCAAAATGAGAGGATAACTTACAGCGGTTCTCAACCTGTGGGTCCCAACCCCGGAGGGGGTCGAATGACCAAAACACAGGGGCTGCCTAAAGCCATTCTGAATCATAACTGTAGCAAAATTACAGTTTTGAAGTAGCCACCAAAATTATTTTTTGGTTTGGGATCACTGCAACATGATCTGTATTGCGGGGTCACAGTGTTAGAAAGGTTGAGAACCACTGTTAACAGAATAAGTTCAGAGCAAATTCAGATGGCAGAAAATATGTCACATTTGAAGGCTGAGAACACAGACAGCTTTCAAACTGTATAGGTTGCACCACCTGCTGTCTCCTTTCATGCAACATGGAACAAAATGTAGCCCCGAAGCCTGTCCTGCAGTAAAGTGTGGGTGCCTACCTTGTGTCTTAAGCTCTTTGGTGGACCTTAAAATGCCTAGATTGTCACAGCCTATGCTCAGGATCTCCCAGGGTGGAAGATGACGCCAATGTGTGCACACAGTGTACAGTTCTCTTGGCATGGAAACGATTACGATCTACAAGGCAGGGGGAACAGGAAATAGGAGGGAGCCAACCAGCCAGGGCAGGTGAAGGGAGCTAGCTGGGAAGGCTCTGCCAGACAACGAGGAGGCAGGAAGGGTTTTCAGGGAGAGGGGCCTTAAGATTGAAGGCACAGGGACAGCAGAGAGAGCTTGAGGACTCTCCCCTGGGTGGTATGAACACATTAACCAAAGTTCCAGGGAACAGCTTATCAAAATAACTCTTCTTTTTGAAGTTTCCAGTCTTAAAAACTAATCTTACTTCTGAGCCAGCATTTGTGATGTAGAGCTGAGGCTCGACCACTGCGACACAGGGATGGTGCAGTGTTACCAGCACTGACGCCAGCTCACATCTCATGGGAAGCAGGACTCCTGCAAGAGGGGACCCTAGCCTAGGTCATGCAGTTTGTGGGGGAAAGTCTCCTATCTGTGCTCGCTTCTCAATCTACAAGTGGTGATTTCAGTGGCCCTCTTATGGGAACCTATATGGGATCATTTGAAAAGTAACAGTGTTCTTGGCCTTTAGGTTGCAAATCTTTCACAATCTCAATTATCCATCAACCAAATGCACTAACCGCCCTAGCGTGCGTTCAGGGGAGCAACTCTGGCTCCTCTGTGCCCCACTGACATATGCAACCTTAGAAGCATTCACTGTGAACTCATGCCAAAACTTGCCTGAATTGCTGAGAACTCTTCCACAAATACCTCTGTGTTGACCATTAGGCTGTATAGTTAAGCTGCCGAATACAGGGACCTCTAGTTGTCTGGGCAAAGAGATTATGCACAGTGCTCTGAATTCAACAGCACAAGGAAGTGGGCTACTGACACTCCCTATTCCACAGCTGTGGAGGTACCAACCTTAGAGATAAGACAGTTCTCCAAATTGGCAAAGCTTACTACTTAGAGAAGTCTTTAAAGTGACTCCTAGGGTCCTGCTCAGTTCCACACTTGCCTCAGTCTCCCCTTCCTTTGCAAGCCAAATAAACAGGAACACCTGGAGAAGTTTTTAGTCTCAACTCCCAGGAAATCCGAGATTCTCTCAGAGGATTTTGATCCTCCTAGAGCTCTAAAATCATACCACTTGTCTCTTTTACTTAAATTTAGGAAATTGGGGCCAAGACCCTGATACCTCAGCCTTCCCATTCCTGCAGAAGATGAGCACGCCTTGCAGGGCCAAGCCTTCTGCTCAGTGATCTGTGGCTCTTACACATTGATGCTGAGATACATAATGCCTGCTACTTCCCAAAGTCATCCTTAGTGAGGCAGTTGTCTAATATTTGGATTTTATAGCCTCTTTCATTTTACGGAGGTGCTCGTTCAAATACTTGATTTTGAACAGAGTGTAGTTTGCAGCCATCTCATTCCGTTCGAGTCTGAGCTGTTAACAGTGGCCACTTGATTCAGTTAAAGAAATGTATATGGATGTGGCCATTTCCCAGGGATCATCAGAGATGCACAGTGCTCAGAGGAAAACTTCTGTACAGCACCTTACAAAACAAGCTGGTATGTGATTCAGGGCTGGAAATCACAGGCAATGAATAGATTTCCTGTGGTTAGGATAAATAATATCCACAGGTTTAAAAATTGTTCAAATCCAAATAGCTCAGGTGAAAGTGAATGAGAGATTATCTGGAGAACTATTAGAAGACTCAAAAGGTGATTTGAATGATGGGGAAGCTCTGATGTAAAAGACTCATAGTGGGCTTCTAGCAAGCATGAGGTCCTGAGTTCGATTCCTGGTACAAAACAATCTATGTGGGGAATTTGAAAAATGTAGACCCAGTAAGCATAAAAATGGGAAGGCAAACTTAAATGATTGTTTTATAAAATTCTTACTTTTAAATATTTTTCTATGGCTTATTTAATTGAAAAATATGGAACATTTTTATTTTATTTTATTTATTTATTTATTTATTTATTTATTTATTTATTTATTTATTTATTTTGTGGGACCAGGGTTCGAACTCATGACCTTGCACTTGCCCAGCAGGCACTTGTGCCTCGGAGCTATCTCCCCAGCCCCTGGAACATTTTTATTACTTAGTTACATACTCTGTAAGATAATAAAGTCCAGTTCAATCTAACTCACTCTTCTATTTCATATTCTCCTGTACACACATTTATTTAGGCTTCTCAAATTTTACATGTTCAAAATAAAATTCTTGGTTTTCTTCTCAAACTTGTACATACCCCAGTTTTGATAATTTTAATACCTGCAAAACTATGTACCTAAAAACAGCAACAACAAAACTATATACCTAGTAACTTAAGACAAATTTAGGAATGATTAATGGCTCCCCTTGTCTTGCCACAGCCCAAATTTATCCTTAAAGTACATCCTACGTCCAGCCAATTCCCTTACTTTGTCCACTGCAATAGCTGTTTAAAGTCTCTCATCTCTAACTTGGACTACCAAGTTAACTAACTACCACGGTAATCTGCTATCTCTTTTGCTTGCTTTCACTTTTGTCCGCCCACAAGTAAAGCTCCACATAGCTGCCGAAATGTCTGAAATGCATAAAAGTTTGCTGCTGTCCCCATTGAAGAGGCTCTAGTAGGTTATGCACCACAGAAAAAATAGAAGTGTTGGGGGCTGGGGAGATAGCTCCGTGGCACAAGTGCCTGCCTGGCAAGTGCAAGGTTGTGACTCTGAACCTTGGTCCCACAAAAAAAAAAATAAATAAATAAATAAATAAATAAATAGAAACGTCCTTCCCAGGCTGGGTGGTCCCATGTAATCCAGCTCTACCCCCTTCTCACTAACCTACTCTCCTCCCATTTCTGTCCATACTGCATTTCCATTTTTCTTTGATCACACCAAGCTCATGCTGATATCAGGCTGTCACACTTGCAGCTTCCTTTACCAAAACCTGTCCTTGCAGCCTCAGCATGAGCCCTGCTAGTTCCTGAACTTCACTCAGGCAGCTTTTCAAATATCGCATCTTCCAGGAGACCCTTCCTTTGCCCTGCTGAAATTGTACTCTAAATCTGATGCCCTTTTTTCTTCACAATTCTTATTACAGCATAAAGTGGAGACACTGTCCACCTTGTTTATTTCTCTGGCCCTAGAATAGTAGCTAGCACTTACAGGTGCTCAGTGATTCTTTCCAGAATTTAAAGTAGTACTTTACCACTCATCTTTGTTCTGTAAGGATGATTATCCATTGTAGTGGTCCACCAAGCTGATTTTTGAATCTTTTTGTTGGAAGGTTCAGTGGCTCTTGAACTTCAACAAGCATCAGAATTACTTGAAGAGTAGAATAAAAATACAGGTTAATGGTACCGTTTTTGATTCAGAAGATGTGGGGTGGAGTTTGACAATTTGAACCCCCACAAATTGCAAGGTGGCACTTGTGTGGCTGGTGAGGGCACCACAATGTTGCAGAATGTAGGGAACGTCTGAGTCAAACATCTCCTGCACTACCGCTTCTTTCCTCTCCCCAATCCCTGTTGCTCTTTCTTCAGTCACGTTTGGCATCTATGGTGTTTTCATAAAATGGAATACTATTCAGCTATAAGGAATGATAAACTAGAAAACTTCATATATAAATGGATGTATCTTGAATGTATACTCATAAGTGAAATAAATCAGACCTACATATGTGTTGGGAGCCGCAGGAAGCCAGGAAATCTATCAAGAGTGTGTAGGTGGGACTGGGCTTCCCTGCCTGGAGCAGAAAGCTACCCCAGTGTGAGAAAAACATCACGTGAGAAAAACATCTGGTCAGGTTGAGGTCAGCTGATTGGTTACTGGGTAACCTTGTATTACGGGGTGTAAACCTTGTAAAGGTATAATAAATAAAGGATCTTTTGTGTGTGCATTGAGTCAGTGTCGCCCATCAGGCAGACTGGCAACCACCTAGCCCAACTTTTCTTCTTGCCTATGTTTCTGATTCCTACCGCTGTACCTCCCCAGGGTTAAACCAGTTCGCAGTAAGATCGAAGGATCCCTACACATATGCAAGTATCGTATAGTCTTCCTAGTTTAAGGACCCAAAAGAATAAATAAATAAATTTTGGGTAGCACCAGGAATCAATCTCAGGACCTTGCATTTTCTACAATCTCAACCCCTACAATTTTATTTATTTATTTATTTATTTAGAACAGTGACTTAAACACAAAATGCAGTTGGAATAGTTAATAAAAAATGTTCATTGAAAGTGTTAATGTTTAATTGTTTGTTCAGTCATATATACCTATGTCTGTTGATCTATACTGATTTGATGATGAAAATATCTAATACAACCATTGTTAAATTTTTCTTGTCTTGAAATTCTGTACAAAAAAAAAAAAAAAAAAAGAAAAAAAGAAATTCTGTACTATATGTAGTCTTGTCACTTTTTTTTTCTGTTTTTGTTTCTGCTATTTTTATTCTTAATATACATATATATGTGTATATATATATACATATATATGTATATATATGTGTATATATATACATATATACATATATATATATGTGTATATATATACACATATATACACATATATATGTATATATATATATATATATATATATATATGTATATATATGTAAAATCATGTTTGGCATCATAGGAAGCCAGGAGGACTTGCTTATGCTACTCCGTGTTGGAAGGACAGTCTTGTGACTGGAAGCAGTTGAAGACCAAGGCTCTATCACCTCACTCCCCTGATAATAAGCTATGATAGAAGATGGCAAAAATGTTTTGGGGGTGCTACTGCTCAGGCAACATTATGCATTTTAATTCTGTCAAGGTTGTAGAGGAAATGCTTGTCACCTCACATGCCTCCAGGCTTTCAGCCAGTGCTTTCTGCACTGTGAGGATCATGTCCAGGTCATCAGCACTGAAAAGCTGTGGTTCACCGCCAAAAAGCAGGGTTCTGCTTAGCCATGGCAAGCCTGGGCACTGACAGATGTTGAACTTTGGCCCTGGGCTTTTCACAGGGAGCAAATTGAAGATCAGTTCTTGAGCTGCAGATAGGAAACTTGTTATTTATTCACTGGATCATGGTTGGGTGAGGGGGAGAAACTGTGGATTTTGCACATGTACTAGGCTTCCACTTTGATGAATCAGCCTGCTTGGGGTTCTTCCCTTTCCTTCAATCTTTTCATGTACATTTAAATTTAATGATGTGCTTGAGTCCCATTTACTTGGTCTAGCTTCCTGATGGACTCCTGCTACTCAGCCTTCAAAAGAAAGTCACAAAAGCACTATTTGAGAATGCCGTTGTCCTGGAAGTACGAGCCAACTTGAAAGTTATTACCCATCAAAATTCATTCATCATGGGGTAGGCAAAGTTCTTAGTAGGTCTTTGAACTCAAGACAAAGAAGTTTCATGGGAAAAGCAGTGACTGTGGGGGTTTAATAAAAAATGTCAGAGAAGATACACTTGGGATGGACCTGTCCTGTATCTTCACTGTGGCGCTGATCACACAGACTTACACATGTGGTGGGATTAAGCACACATACATACATACATACTGCATGTAATGCTGATGACATCTGAGATAGTATGCTTTTTTTTTTTTTTTTTTGCGGGACCGGGGTTCAAACTCACGACCTTGCACTTGCCAGGGAGGCACTTGTGCCACGGAGCTATCTCCCTGGCCCCCTAAGATAGTATGCTTTTGATTGCACTATATATTCGCAAGATGTTACCATTGGGGGAAAGCTAGATACACTTATTTTTTACACTTACAAGAGTGCAATGATTTCAAATTAAAGATTCAAAACAGATGGGAGGTTGGTATCTTGCTGGTGTTCATGCAGAGTCCTGGAGGCCACTGGAAGGACATTAGGAGTCTAGAGGAGAGGAGAGGGTACAACACCTAAGGAGTAAAGGCCCATCTTCCTCCTAAGGGAACTAGATGGGGCAGGTTTTTAAGGAAGACTTCATGCTCATCCTGTCCTTAAATAATGCTATAAAAAGAACAGTGTTTCACTAAGTCCTAACTTCTAGAGGCTTAACCCAGCAGATGCCTAAAGCAGTGGTCCTGAGAGCAGACATTCATGGGATGCTGCCAGTGGCCAGTTTTATGAATGGTCTCGGTCCCCTGCATTGTCTTCCAGAACGGTGTTGTTAGTGCATTCCTTCTACTGATAAAGGAACTGCAGGCCCAAGAGAACGAGAAGCATAACTGGTAAATAGCAGAGCGCTTGCTGGTCTGATATGCTTGGCAGTAAGAAACAGTGACAACACAGGGGCACTTACTCTGTGCCAGGTACACGTTCTAAAGGCTTTCCTCTTCACGAGGACAACTGTGGCTGAGCATCGTACCATTATTTCTGGAATAGTATCATATTTTGGCATGAAATAACCACATTTGTTTTTTGTATGCTTACTGTCAACCACTTGACGTAAGTTGTCCCATTAAAACTTCACAGCAAAGCTGCATGTATTATTGTCTCCACTTAAGTGATGACAGGGAGATGTTGCCTGTCTTGCCTGACATCACAGAGCCAGCAGCTGTGATCAGAAGGTCTTTGCCATGACTCCTGGCCTGAGCTCCGATGCCTCCCCTCAGAAACTACAAGGTCAGAGTCCTTTGATTTCCCCCAAAGGTGCTACTTGCCCCACAGAGGAGGCTGGAACCTGTTTTAGTTGGTCTGCTGTGTAGCAGATATAGATCTTCATGACTCACGTTGCAATGTTTTCATTTTGGAACTCTCCTTGTTATGTTAACCTATTAGCTACTCAAGGCTTGGACACATTCTTTTTACTTACATGGTTCAGCATGCCACAGCAGTGCGCTCTGTTCTACATTTAACAAGCACCTTTAAAAGTCTGGGGTGTAGCTTGGTGGAGGAGTGCTTCACTAGCATGAGTGAGACCCCGAAATCCATCGCCAGGACTTGGAGGGGAAAAGTCTCTCTAACAATGCTGGTAATGAACACCGCTGCAGTTTGAAGTCTTCAGCAAATGTCTCTAATCTGTAATCACTTTTTGGTTTCTTTTTCCTTTGTGTTACCTGGCAGCAGAGTGAGCGTCCCAGAGCTGAAAGAGACATGCGCTCTGCTACAGAGACTGCGCTCTGGAGTCTCGCAGAGCTTGTGAGGGCAATGTCCTGAATGCACATGTACTGAGCCGCCAGATCCTTGGCGGCATGTAGGCCGTTCGTTCTGGTACAAAGCGGACACTTTCACTTTCTCAAGCTGGGTGCGTGCCGGCTCCATGCGCTCCAGGTCCTGGTTTTGCTCCTCGCCTTCTTCCTATCCCTGGCTGCAGCAAATATGCCTTGGCCCAGCTCAGAGCTGTCAGTTACCCTACCGGGCCAGCGAGATTTTGGCGCCACAGCTGGGAATGAGGCTTTTGTTCCACAACAAAAACAAGCTCCTGAATGACAGGGCTGCCAGCACTCTGCCGGTCTAGGCAGGGATGTAGGAGCCTGCATCTCTGTGGTGCACGTGGATGGTCTGTCCTTAGAGTCAGCGCCCTCTGCTCCTAAACGACCACCCAGAGAAAGCTGGCAAATTAAGGTGAATATTATGCACCAGGCACTAATAATGGACCGGTTAGCTCTGGTGGAAAATTCCATTGTTGGTGACCAACCCTGTCATTTGCCATAGCTTTTGTCTATCAAAAATCTGTTTTCCCCAGCTGAATCAAGTTAAAT
The DNA here is from genome assembly GCA_004027025.1 of Myocastor coypus. Taxonomy (NCBI): domain Eukaryota; kingdom Metazoa; phylum Chordata; class Mammalia; order Rodentia; family Myocastoridae; genus Myocastor; species Myocastor coypus. The sequence goes on from PVJA010014178.1 coordinate 46,891, forward strand.
GATGGACTCTTTTATGCCAGGAGGAAAAGGTAGGCATTAAGTGTTGTGTAAACAGTTCTCCAGACTTTGGGGTTCCTGGTTATAATACATATAACCAATATGTATATACATATAACCAATAATACGTTCATGACATAAGTAATACAGAGGCAGCTTCTGGTTACGCCTTGTCATCTTTGCACGTGTTGATTCATGCTGAGTTAGAACGCATCCACATGGGACTTGCTGCCTGCTGAGAAAGATCCTGGGTGAAAACTACAAGTCTAGGCTACTGGGCAAAGAGTTGAAAAAAGTTAGGCCTCTAAGTTCTAAGTCCCAGTCCAAAAATGGGCATCTGAGATAAATAAACACTTCACAAATGGAGAGATACAAATGCAAATAAATATGTGAAAAAATGTTTAATATCTTTCAAGAGATGCAAATTAAAACAATGCTGAGGTACCATACTACACCATCAAGAATGGGTATCATCAAGAAGTCAGCCAACAACAAATGTTTGCTGGGCTATGGGGAAAAAGGAATCCTTTGCCACTGTTGGTGGGAATGCAGAGTGGTACAATTATGGCAACCACCATAGAGATTCATCAAAGAGCTAGCACTGGAGGTCCCATTCAGGCCAACTATTCCCCTCCTGGGTATTTTTCCAAAGGAACTGAAATCATCCTACCACAGTGATACATGTGCACCCATGTTTTATAGCAGTGCAATTTGTCATAGCTAAATCCTGGAAACAACCCAGATGCCCATCAACTGAGGAATGGATAAGGAAGATGTGGTATTTTTACACAATGGAGTTTTACTCAACTATGGAAAAAAATAAGACTTTTGTAGATAAGTGGATGCAACTAGAGACTGTATTGGTAAGTGAAATGTATCTGACCTGCATGTGCAAACATAGTATTGTTTTACTAGTGTGAGAACCTGAAAGAGTAAATAAAACCTGAATGGTACGGTAGACACTGTGAAAGGGAAAGTGTGTGTTCAATGGAAAGGAAAAACTAGAATGAGGAAGAGGAAAAAGAAAGGATGAAAGAAGCTACACACACACACACACACACACACACA